>SKCR01044779.1:0-47237 GCA_019454045.1 Zanthoxylum bungeanum
TGTGTTTTGGAGGTCTCGGACAAGACGCTGCCTCGGGGCATCCGGGTTGCTAATTTTGCTTATGATTTTTGCATAGGGTATGTGCAAAGTCACCTCCATTTTATATTATTATTATCAACTTTACTTTGTTCCGATTTTTTGATTTTCGTTGGTCTGGCAAGGGCTGCCCGCGCCAGGACCCGTAGAGCCTCAGAGGTTGAAAATCTTCCATCGTGTAAGTCTCAAACGTTCCACCAGCTCGGGCCGGATTTGTTCCGCTGAGACTATTATATTCCACCAGTTCGGGGCTGGATTCGTTCTGCCGATGCAAACGTTCCACCAGATTGGGGCTGGATTCGTTCCGCCGAGACTATATTATTCCTTTAGCTCGGGGCAGAATTTGTTTCGCTGAGATTGTATTATGTTCCACCAGTTCAGGGCTGGATTCGTTCCGCCGAATCTGTATTGTTCCACCAGTTCAGGGCTGGATTCGTTCCGCCGAATCTGTATTGTTCCACCAGTTCGGGCCTGGATTCGTTCCGCCGAATTTGCTATGTTCCACCTGCTCTGGGCTGGATTCGTTCCGCAGATGCAAACGTTCCACCATTTCGAAGCCGGATTCATTTCGCCGATGCAAACGTTCCACCAGCTCAGGGCTGGATTCGTTCCACCGAAAATATCCTTTTTCATTTAGCTCGGGGAAGGATTTGTTCCGCCGAGAATGTATTATGTTCCACCAGTTTCGGGCAGGATTCGTTTCACCGAATCTATATTGTTCCACCCGCTCGAGGCTAGATTCGTTATGTCGATGCAAATGTTCCACCAGCTCGGGGCCGGATTCGTTCCGCCGATGTAAACGTTCCACCAGCTCGGGGCCGGAATCTTTCTGCCGATGCAAATATTCTACCTGCTCGAGGTCGGATTCGTTCCGCCGTGTCTGTTAAGTTCCACCCGCTCGGGGCTAGATTCATTCCACCGATACTATGCTCCATCAGCTCGGGGTTGAGGAACCCACCGAGTCTATTTCATTGTCCTGGGGACGTAACATTCCTCATGAGCCAATTGTTCTTCCTAGATCGGGGTTGAGGTGAATCCCACCGAGTCTATTTCATTGGCCTGGGGACGTAACATTACCCAAGAGCACAATGTTCTTCCTAGCCCGGGGTTGGGGTGAATCCCACCGAGTCTATTTCATTGGCCTGGAGACTTAACATTCCCCCAGAACCAAGTGTTCTTCCTTGATTGGGGTTGAGGTGAATCTCACCGAGTCTATTTCATTGGCCTGAGGGCGTAACATTCCCCAAGACCCAAGTGTTCTTCCTAGCTCGGGGTTGTGGTGAATCCCACCGAGTCTATTTCTTTGGTCTGAGGACACAACATCCCCCTAGAGCCAAATGTTATTCTCACCTCAGGGTCGGGTTACGTCCCACCGAACGCATTTGATCTCGGCTCGGGGATAAATTGTTACCTCAGAGTCCGACTCAAAATTGGCCGAATGCCAGATCACAACGAGATGTTGAAGGGCAAGTCAGAAATTCTGAAGCCGAAATAAGCTAAATATAAGGAGTATAATGGAAAAATTTGAGATAAGTACTAAAAAAAGAGTTACAATTGTCATTACAAAAATAAATATATTGTCTGAATTTACATGAGGCCCCCTTTGGGTCACCCCCATCAATCAGCCCGCACATGAGCATCTGTTTCTTCTTGCGCAGGCCTAAACAGCTGAACAACCGGTACAGGCTCGGCGAGTGGAACTTCAGTTTCTGTTTGAGAGGGAAGAGCGGCTGGGATCTCGGTCTTATGTATTTCAGGGGCAGGAGCCTCAGGCTGAATTTCTTCATGGTTCGGAGACATGAGAACAGTTGATACGGGCTCCGAATCCTGTATTTCCTCTGAAGGGAGGGCAAGAAATTTTCGGGCCTCTTCCACGGAAATCTCTCCTTTACTGTAACGGATGGCCGCGTGGATCGGCTTCATGTTAACCTCAGACATTAAGATTGGAATGATCTCAGCACAATCTTCGACCCCCTTGAGTTGAGCACTCTCCAGCTCTCCCACCAACGCAGCCTCCCTCTATTGTCGTTGGGCCTCATTCTTCTCCAAGTCAGCCTCTCTATTTTTTAACTCCTCGAAAGCCTGATCTCTCTCTTCGACAGTCCTCCTCAGCTTGGCCTCGGTATCGCCCAACTCCCACCCCAGACGTTTACTCTCAGCCAGAGCAGCCTCCCGGTCCTTTTTAGCAGTTTCAGCATTCTTTTTGGCCAAATCAGACGCATTGCGAAGGGATTCATTCCGCTCGAGGGCATCGTCTCTGACCCTCTCCAGAGCCTTGCTTTTCTCATCTTTTTTTGGCCAGCTCGACCTCCCTTTCTGAAAGCTGACTCTGAAGCCTTTGAGCCTGGCCTCCCTCAGATAGAAGACTCATGAGTTGATCTTTGTTTTTTGCCATAAGATAATTTCCCTGCGAGGAGGAAAGAAAGAAGTCAGAACAGCAGACAAGTAAAGTTACATGGCAGAAACATGAAATTTATTACCCTAGCCATCTGTGAACAAAACTCTGTCACCACGGACTCTGTATGAACATCTTCGTATTTCGGTATCTCCTCAAGAGGAAATATTTCGGCAAGTTGATTGAATGTTGGCACAAGATGGGAAGTGGTTTCTCGAACACTAAGGTCGTCCGGCCCAAGCACCACAACGCCTTTTCCTTTCACAGAAGAGGCCTCTGCAGTTCTGATCTCATTCCGGACTGCCTGCCTTCTGACCAGAGTTTGTTCCCCCACCTCTTCCTGCTCAGAACCTCCCGATCCGATCAGGCGCTTACATTTGCTGGCAGACCTAGATTGGCCAGAGGGGTAGGTTTCAGACGTCAGGACCGCCCTTGGAAATGAAATTGTAGTTTGATCAGAAGGACATGTCACGGCTTTGGTTTTAGCCTCCGCCACGGTCACTTTTTTTCGGGAAATTCCCGCTCCACTTGGCCCGGGCCCCTTCGTCAGGTCTTGGATTCGGCCAAGAACATTGGGTTGTCTCGACATTCATGCCAAGAGAAAAGCCAATGACATGATTAGTTCAGAAATTCAGAAGAATTCAAGTCATTCACGGGTTAAGCAAGCCAAGAGAACAGTCAGGAAGTCAGTAAGAACCTACCTAAACATCTCGGGACCAGTGGAGGTGCGTTCCGAACGAGCACCGACTCCAAGAAGGTAGAGTCATTGACTACCCTCCTCCAGTGGCAGGCGTAGCTCCGAGCCACATTGATCCTAGCCCGGACCACACGGGTAACCATTGGAGGATCCCTCAAGCAGGCTGAGAATGGTTAGAGAGTTAGTATGTTGGCATGAAAGTTGAGAAAGAAAGAGAAATTGAGACATCGGGTCCTAACCTCCCGCTCTGAAGACATCAGAGACTTCAGTCATCTCCGGGCACGCGGGCAAGGTCCGTCCCCAGTCGTCTATAGCCCAGAACCTGAGGTCTTTAAAGTTTTTATTGGTTTGGGGAAGGTCTTTGATGAGGGCAGAGACGTCGGGATATGAAGATAAGTAATACCAATCATGGTGTGTTTTTGGGTTGGCCTTCAACAGGTAGAGTCTCTTCAACTCCTCAAAATACGGTTCCCCGAGGCCTGCTCGGTACCAGATCACATGCAAGCCGGCCAGAATTCTCCAGCTATTCAGATTTAGTTGGCAATGGGCGATCTCCATCCTGGACAGCATCCCCGCAAACTATGGTTGGATAGGCAGCTGAATACCGCACTCGAAGAATGAAGGGAGGAGAGCGACCGAACCCTCGTCAGGTTGGCTCGCACGATCACACGAGCCAGGAACATCCAGAGCTATGTCAATAGGGATTTCGTACTGCTCCCCGAAGCGTACACAAAGCTTCTCCAGTAATAGTTGAAGGCCGATTCATGTCCAAGGCCGAGCTTCCCAGCTCTTCAGGCTCAGGGTCTCTCCTGGGGATTCTTTGGTGATAAGAGTCATTCTTTATTTCAGAAGGGGTAGGGTAGTATCCAAATCCTCTACGCTCGGTGTCTCCGAGCCTGAGGAAGATTCTGCAACACGATGAGGTTGATTTTCTACGGGTTTGGCCGAAGAGGATTCAGCGTCAGACATGCTTAACGGTCGCCAAGAAGTATAAAAGGTCAGTGTTCAAGAATGAGTTATCACGAGTTTGACAACTGGTATAACTGCCAGAGACATGGGTCTACCGTCTCTAAATGCCCTAGCAATGACCACAAACAACAAGTCTCTCCCAAAACACATACAACCGAACGCAAAAAAAAAAAAAAAACCCCGAAACACATACATTATACCCCAGCACCTATCCTACGACCAGGGAACACAAGTGCAGAACATCCCACACCCAATCAGAAACAAGAGTCACAACACATAATGAGGAGATGAGCATGCCAGAAGAATCAAAAGAACAGGCAACAGTAAGAAGAAAATCGGAGAACACCAAACAACATTGGTCAAATACCACAAGTAAAGAGATAGTGTCGGGCGAAAACTTAGTTGGGTAGGAAAGAAGAATCGACAGTTGGTCTGAACGGTTGAAAGTCTGCTAGTCTCACGAGCAAGGTAGCTTATGTAGTTTGAGAGTTGTGGGTTTTCGTAAAGAGAAGAAATGAGCTTTGCTCTTCTCTTTTATAATCAGCACAGTGTGTTTATGGCCGTTGGATCGAGAGAATTTTCGGATGTGCACCGCGTGTCATCTTTGGGCTCCATCTGATCAGTTTTGAATAAGCGACTGAGATTGAAAGACCCTTTGACTACCTCGGGAACGGCCGATTGATTTTAGTTTTTGGCGGGAAAACCATAAGTTTTTGACAAGTGGCACACTCGGGTTAAACCCTAAAGTTGATTTGATGGGCATTAATGAGGATATGATGGCTTACTATTTTCGAGGGCCGACTATCGTGAGGGTAAAAAAGGAATTTGGCTTGGTTGGGAAGGCAGTTGGAAAAAGTATCAACATTCTCCAACCAAACATATGAATATGACCGAGGAAGTTTTGGAAGAAGCTTGAGGAAGTCCTCTGTTTCGTTTCTGGACGGGACACCGGTTAATCGATCGTTTCACTTCAGATTTTTTGTAGTTCCCGGCACCAACTCGTACACTCGTTGGAACCGAGAACTAGGGGACAAATGTTAATGAGGATTTCTCCGGCTTAGTCTTTTGCACAGCTCGGTAAGGACAGAAAGGGTAATTCACCTCATCCAGTGGACAAGGGGTCAGAGGAGTTGTATCGCTCCAGTTTATTGGGCATGACAGGCCAGAGGATGTAGCATGACACAGTTTCAGAAACCGACCCCCTCAGAGTTATGGCCGACCACTTTTGGTCGTAGGCTCGGTTCGGTTCTATTCTGCTCCCATTGAGCAGATTGATGAGCTCGGCTATTTCAACTCAATATTGAAACAATTAGAGAAGTTCAACAAGTCACTTGGCCGACGTCCTGAAGACCGACAGAAGATCAGAAAGGCTGGATTTTTTATTCGACACGTGTCATTTCCCGAAAGCACTTTACATGCTGTCACTATTATTTTTGCGTGTGGCAGTGGAGAAAGTAGAGTGATGTGACAAGCCGTCAGACAGTTGGCTTACTTTCGGTGAAGACAGTCTTGGGGCAGAGAGTCCGTCAATCAGTCGGTGACCGCGCGGTAAACGTCATAAAATTAGAGGAACAATGTGTATTTCCCGAGTATATAAAGAGATGGTAGATTCATTTGTATAAGTTGGGTCTTTTAGACGTAAAAAACTCGTAAAGAAAGAGAAAGAACACCACTTGTAACACTCTTTCAACTCCTCGGCCACGTTCAAACCTTGTTCAAAACAGGTCGGTCGAGTCAGTTTTGGCAATAAAATAACCTCCATCGTTTTGTATCTGTGGACGTAGGCTGGATTCACTCCGCCGAACCACGTTAAAACTCTCTTGTCAACCTTTACGTTTTTTCTTACCTTTTACTATGTTTGTTTTTGGTCTCCCCATAACTAAACAAATTCAAGGTTGAGGGAAGGTTGTCTCGGGGGAGTTATCCTGAAACTGCCCCTAGGACGAAAATCAGACGTCAACAGAAATAAAATGGGATCGGCTTTTTTCAGATGTTTTGTCCTAAAGGATATGATTTTGTGATGTAAGGTTCGGGATTGCATTTTGATATTTTGGGTTCGATTCCAGAAAATGAGTTTCTTATAAAAATTTAGGATGGTCGAAATTTTTTTCTGGTTAACTTAAACCCAAAAGAGATGATTTCGCAATGAAATTTTTGTAACGATTTAAAAAAAAAAAGTATAATAACTTCTACTTCGATGAAGTTAAAAGACATAAATGACAATGACAGAGCGGCTAGTGCATAAGCAGCCTTTTGTATGACTTTAATTGCCGCCTTTTGGATTTGATATAAATGCTACATTAATAGATAATAAAGCAACATTTGAGCTGCAGTCAAAAGTCAAATGGTTTGAATATATGTCGCAGGACAAAATTTAAAAGGAAAAAAATTCCGACCTGCCGGATTCGAACCAGCGACCTAAGGATGTGCTGATGGATTACCGACTACAGTCCTCCGCTCTACCAACTGAGCTAAGGTCGGTATGTGCAAACTTTGTACAATATAGTATTAATAACAGAGCATTAAATCATAAATTTTAAAAACCTCCCCCCAAAAGTCTCTTGTACGTTTACTTTCATTTCATCACAAGAGTAAAAGCAAAATTAAATAATTCTCTAGATAAGATATAATTTCCTTCCAATATGGGACTACACTCCTATTAAAATCGCCTTTTATATTTTTATCCCACTATATATATATATATATAGCAAATCATAAATTTAAGGTAAAACTCCTAATTATTTTAGGTTTAATCAAATCATAAATTTTTTTTCCACCAAACTATATCTCTTGTTATATCTAAAATAAATAATGAAGGAAAAATCAACAAACATCAAACTCTAAGTAATTACAAATATCAAATTGGATGACTCCACAACGACACACAGCCATCACTTTCCACACAACAATCATCCCACTTTATATAATCGTCATCATCATCTCCTAGAAGTAGTGGCGGTGGCGAAAGAAGCATACCCTCCGCCATGTTCACAAGTAATCCCGGCATATCAAACACCGCCTCTTCATCCACATAAAACACATTTTCCGGCAACACTGTGTTTTCTTGCAACGTTTTTTCTACTTCCTTCAACTTGACATCACTTTCTTCAACATGCCATACTCCCATTTCATGTGCACGTGGCCTAATTCTTCTGCTGCCTTGGCGGCAGCCTTTCTTATATCCTTGGCATCCGTGGAACCCGGCAAAGGCAACCTCCAAACTGAGTCGGAAAAATTTAAACAAGCAGATTTCCCCCTCAGCGTCAATGCTGCCACGTCATGTGCCCTCGCAGCCATTTCTGGGGTAGGATAAGTCCCTAGCCAAATTCGAGTTTTTTTATTGGTTCACGTAGCTCGCTTACCCATTTGTTATTGTTTCTCCTTCGGACTCCTCTGAAAATCGGATGACGTGTCTCTTTAAAAATCCTCCTCCCCGAACGCTTCTTCGGCCTACTCGTTGCCAGCAAAACTTCCTCGACGTCCGAGTGAGCCGCTTGCGTTGGTGGCGCCGTGCTGCTGCAAGCATCAGACAGGGACGATGATGACTCGAACAGCAAGTGATCAGAGACTTGGCTGAAGATATCCATTTGAACATGAAGTAAATTAATTATTAGAAGTTCTTTTGATTTTTATGTTTTTAAAAGACTTGATAGTTTAATTTGGTTCGTTCGATTCGAGGTTGCAGTTGAGGGAGTGAGAAAGTCAGCGGTGTATTTATAGTTACCGTGAGTTGATTCCAGGTTGACACAGTCTAACTCTAAGCCGCAAAAGGACCAGGGTTCCCAAAGAGGAGGAGGAAAAAATAGAAACGACAAATTGGGTTTTTTTGTTTGACTGTTTGACTTTGACACTTTGTTTGGTGATGTGTCGGCCACCTAGGAAAATATATAAATGGAAAAATGAAGAAAATATTTGGTGCAACAGTGGTACCACGTCATCCATGCAACAAGCCAATCATCATTTGCCACGCATGCTAAAAAGTCAAAAAATAATTAAAAAATATGAAGAAAATTAAATATGTTATTTTTTAATTGATTGATGGTACCACGTCATTCATACCACTGTTGCATCAAATATTTACTCAGAAAAAATGAGGGCGGACGATTCTCATACTTCTAGTTTCTTAGAACGGTGCTTTTCCCCCTCAGCAACTGCAAATTCCTCTCCCTTGTCGTCATATGTAATTATAAAAGTATTTTTTTCTTAAAATTTATCATTTATATGTATTTTATTAATTAAATATATTTATTTTATAAATTATTTTTTATTAAATTTATATTTTTTTACTCTTTATATATCTATTATTTTTAAATTTTTTATAAATATTACAAATTTCGTATTTATTGTTATTTATTTTGGGTTCGTTTATTCATTTAATTTTTGTGATTTTTTTAATTTATTTAACACTATTTATGTATAATAAAAATGTTCTCATGTATATTAGAAAAATATATTTTAAAAAAATAGTACAAGTAATAATATAAAAAATTACACTTAAAAATATAATTTTCTCTACTTTAAAAAAAATTTGCATAAAAAATATATGAGATTTATTAAACAAACAAACTATCAAAAAATAAAAATATATATTATATATAAGTAGCGTTAAATAAATTAATAAAAAAAATTAAATGAATAAATCAACACTAAATAAATAACAATAAATAAAAAAATTGTAATATTTATTAAATAAATAAAAAAGAATAGATATATAAAGAGCAAGAAAATATAAATTTAACAAAAATAAAATAAAATAAATAATAAATAAAATATATATGTTATTTGTAAATTTATATATATATATATAGACACACACACCGAGTTTTTCAATAAGTTGATTTCACAACTTACACCGAGTTTTTCGTGACTCACTCGCAACCAAGAGTTTTGTCCACTATGATCACTTCAAATTTTTACACAAGAGTTTTATCCCTGAGTTCACTTTTAAACATTTATAATGAGTTTTGTATTTATGCTAACTCACAAATCTTTACAATAATCACCATTTTGAGTATGACCACTCACAAAGGGATTTCCACAACTTCAAGTGTTTGAATATGAATATTTTATCATTCACTTGAGCACTCGCAAATGAGAGTGTGAAATGATGAAGGTTTAAGTTACTCTTTGTTTTTGCCTTGAAAGAAAATGTAGGAAGGTGTTAGAACTTGGTAAAAAATATTGAGGCTCAATATATAGTGAATGCGAAAATTTGTCTCAGCTCTTTGTCTAAGACCGATATGCCGGTCTACAGGGGCTGGTTTGTCGATCTTGAAAATATAACGACTATATTACCAAGGAAGGTTAAAGCGCATATATCGATTTACTGATAGGTATGGAGGCCGGTATGCCTGTTAACTCACTGGTACTGGGACTGGTATGAACCGTCTCAGTTCTAGTAGCTATACAAACTTTGGATGACCGGTATGGGAGACCAGTATGGATTAACTCGGTTTCAGAGAGCATGCAAATCTGCCCAAGGTAGAGCAGAGTCATTGGTATGCCAGTATCAGAGATCGATATGCCGGTATCATAGACTGGTATGCCAGTGTCAGTGACGAAATCTCAGGTTTAAAAGATTATAAATATTTTGCACTAACCCTAATACATCTAAATCAATGTGAATGTATCATATGAGCTTAGAATATTTAAATTAAATACTCACTTACAATGAGAGCTCTAACCTATAAGACTACACTAGATATTCTTCATTAGACGCTTGAATTCTCACATCCATATGCTCTTCAAGACCAATTGCTTCGACATCTTTTTGTACGCTCGTTAATGCTCGTTTAAGACTTCCGCGTTTCATCATCAAAATCCATCATTGAGTATTATAGCATTAACAACACTTTCATAATGCTTAAAAACTAAATAAAATATTTTTAATATTGTAACAACTCTTTTAAATATTATATGTATTTATCATTTTATTAAATGCTTATGAAATATTAATCAAGTAAGATGATTTAAATATCAATAACATAAAAAATTTAAAAAGATTGAATTAAATAAAATTTGGAAAGGTGAAATACATTTAATTTTACATAATTTTACTTAATTCAATTTTTCTAAGTATATTTTTTGAAGTATTCCCGAAGCCTCGAAGTTTTCCATAAGGGGTAAAATAATTGTAGGCACTGTATTTTTGCATATAACTTCCTATGATGAGTCTCATTTGGAGACACTACCTTTTAAGTCGAGGAAGTCGCGGGAAACGGACATCGGAATGGAAGAGTCAAGAATTGACACATTGTCGGATTTAATTCACTGGGTTAGCTTCGGGTTCGCTTGTTGGACCTCCGTTTTAAAACACATGTCACAAATTAAATTGAAAATAATTAAAATATTTAAAACACATGTCACAAATTTTAAATTAAAACCAATTGAAACCAATTAAATTGAAATTAAAATTAAATTATATTAAATTAAAGCTAATTAAATTAAATTAAACTAAAATACAATTGAATTAAATTAAAGCTAATTGAATTAAATTTCTAATTAAAATAAATCATTTCCAAAATTAAATCACTTCCAAATTAAAATCAAATTAAATGATTCACTCACCAATTTAAATCCATCCTCATTTACATGATTTCTTTCCTTCCAAATAAACCCATGCAGACACCCTAATACACTACTATATAAACAACAAACCCTAATCCTCTTGAACTTCCCTTTGCCGCACATTCACAAACCCTAAGCCTCCAAGAATCCCCTCCATTGCCGTCCACACATAACCACTTGTCCCTCTCCAACAACTCCACTCACGGCCAAGACAAAAAAAAGAAAAAAAACAAAAGAAGAAAACCCTAAACAAAAGAGCACTCTCTCTCTCGCTTGGACGACTGGAACAAAGAAAATAAACCCTAACTCTCTCTAAAACCACGACATCATCACTGATCTCACAGAGAAGCCACACGAAGCCACCCTACTCACCCCCACCGACGCAAGACAAACCCTATAGGACACTGTAGGCATTGCATTTTTGCATGTGAGTCCCTATGATGAGTCTCATTTGGAGGCACTGCCTTTTTAGTCGAGGAAGTTGCGGGAAACGGTTGTTGGAAGGGAATCGATATTTCATTAAATTTTATCCGCATGTTTAGCTCCAAGCTCGCTCGTTGGACCTCCGTTTTAAAGCACATTTAGCCTAAAAACCCAGAACCATTTAACCTTGGCCCAAACCCACTCACCAAAACCAGCACAACACCTAGCTTACCAAGACAAAGCCCACGCCCACACCCACATAGGCCTACACGCCCATGGCCTCTAAAATACACCCAAATTAAATTAAATATTAATTAAATTAAATATTAACTAAATAAAATATTAATTAAGTCATTTACCAAATTAAATAAGACATAAAATATAATTATACCAAATTAAAATATTGTAACTTCCTAATCCAAATATTATTTACTAAATTAAAGAAAACAAAAATTAAATCATACCTAATTAAGATAAATCACAAATATTATATACCTTACTTAACCAATATCATGCCTAAACAAGATAAATCAAATATTCAACATTCCTAATTCACCAAAATTTGCCCCCAATCAATCAAATCCTTTCATTGTTTGACACCAAATCCAATCTATTCCTTGTGAGACAAGGGGAAGCCCTAGCCCTTGTCTATATAAACAACCCAAAACCAAAGCCAACCCTCACTCCCAATTTCTCTAATTCACGGCAAACAAAAAACACAAAGAAATAAACCCTAGCTTATCACTCATGGCCCCTCAATTCATCAAGCATCCAACGCCACTTACCCCTCTTTGCTCTCACGCACATAAGCCCTCCATTCACAATCACATTACTGCCTCACCTACACTCAACGCCACATGCCCTCACTATCCCCTCACACCTACACTCAACGCCAACACGTTCATGTCTCTCACCTAGATTCATTCACGTAGCCCACTGCGCACCGTAAGCCCAGCACCATACTCCCTTCACGCCAACTACCTCACTGCCACCTAGCCGCATGACCGGCGTAAACACACGCGTATAACGCAAGCGCACGTATCGTTCAAGTAGTATAAAAATATCGATCCCACGATGACTTAATTCCTACTGTTGTTATTAATTGTTGAATCTATTTATTTACAAATATCTAATTAAATGGAGAAGAGAGAGATTGTTTGTTTGTTTGGTTGAATGTGGCTTTGCTAAATAAATAAATAAATAAAAAGACAAAAGAAAATACTAAGGAAAATACAAAAGTCACAAAGATCTAGGGTTGTGATTTCTTCCAATATCATTTTAAAGATGAAGTAATTATTTTATAGTTGGGTAATACAATGATTTATTAACCTGGAACACGAAATTATGCGAAAGCATCTGTCGATGGTCAGACACAAATACCCAGTTTAACCCAATTGAACCATATGTCTATGTCAACCAAATTGTCTGGATTCATTAAGTTTAAGTTCCAATTATGGCTACCCCCGCCCGACAGGTATATTCCTATCATGTAAGGAAATCTATTAAAGGGTTATCTATCCTCAAGGAAGATCGTGGGCTATTGAGTCTAAGGTTTTAAACTTAAAATCCCTATGTCTAGTTCATTTTAAGTTTACCTAATCAATTTTATTAATGGCCAATTAATAAAAAAAAGATTAAGATTAAAACTCAATAAATAAAATTTTAAATTACCCAAACTATAATCTAACCCTTATAAACCGGTGATATTGAAATTCATCACAACCCCAGATAACTAATTTAGTTACAACACATAACTAGGGCTAGTAACAACTGAAAAGTAAAAGACATAGTAAAAATGCTGAAAAGTAAATTACAATAAAATGCTAAGATAAAAGGAATTACTTTTACTACTACTAATTTAGATATCTCCCATAAAATAATATATAAACTTGTGATAATATTACCAACCGACCAATCTGGCGGTATCCTGATTAAGTCAAATTAAGTCCAACCAGCCATAAAGGCGGAACCAAAATTAAATTGCCAACCGACCAATATAGCGGTATCCTTATTAGTCAGGTTTAAACCAGATTAAAATTAAATTACCAACCGACCAATATAGCGGTATCCTTTTTAAGTCAGTATTTTAAATAGTGAATATATTATTTTAAAGGGAGATTAATCTAAATAGTAACAGTAAAAGAATTACCTTTCACCTTAGCTGGGGAAGTTACCTATTCATGGTGAATAGTAAAAAACTGTAAAAAATTAAAGTAAAAATTAAATAACTATTATTACAAAACGTAATTAAAATTATTTACAAAACTAAAAAACTAAAAAAAAAAACTAAAAAACTAAAAATACTAAAAGAAGAGAGAGAAACTCTCTCTTAGAGAGAATTGAGAGAGAGAGAGGTATGTCGAATTCTGAAATCTAAATCTGAATTTATAGGCAAAATTTGTTTCCAGCGTCGCGACGCTGAAGCCTCCAGCGTCGCGACGCTGGAAACAGTGAGACGTGGCCCATTCTCTGCTTGACACGTGGCGAGGCGGCTAAGAGATCAGATCCTTATCCGATGACGTGGCACTGTTCATGACGTCATTGCTTACGTCACGTTGAGGGCGATTGTCGGCAGCGTTAGATCGCGACACGTGGCACGGCGCACATTAGCAAGTCCGTTGAGATGTCGACACGGTCACGGCGCAAGATAGCATATATGATGATTGTCGGCGTCGTTGGATGATGACACGTGGCAGACGTAAGTTAGCAAATCTTCTGTGATGGTGACACGTGGCACGGCGATGTTAGTAAAGTCAAACTTCTCAAAATGTTGACTTTGCCCCGGCGCACGTTAGCATATTCGGCGCATTCTGGGCGTCGCGACGCGGAAGTGCTGGGCGTCGCGACGCGGGAAATTACAAAAATGCCCTTTTTCGCCAATTTTCACTGTTTTGCCTCAAATCACCTCCAGAATGTCCTGAAACTTTATTTATCTACAAAATAACACAAAACACATAAAAAACATTCACAAAACTCAAGAAACTATACAAAATATTAGGTTAAATGAGTGAGAAATAGTGATATAAATACTACTCATCACCACACTACGCACACACTTCACAATCAGCCTCTCACGTCAGCAACACTATCACCAAAATCTGCCTCAACGCCACTGCCACTCAATACGCCAAGACTGCCACCACAAACACAGCCCTGTAAACCGCCCAAAACAGTCCCTCAAACACCCAAAACAGTAGCTTTGAAGACCTGAAATAGTAAGCAGAAAATACAGAGGAAACAACAGCAAAACGGAGGTCAAACAGCAAGCAAAACAGCAAAACAGTGAGCTAAGACGCTAAACCAGTGAACCGGAGAAGTTGAGGAGCTTTAACCCTTCCGATCTCTGTGAAACGGAAGTCCGAAAGTCGGCAAAAAGGTTAGACCTGAGGGTATTTTTCACACTCGTTTTCAGTTTTAATTAAGAAAGGCTATTGTAAGCCAGTCGCGAGCCTTCAGCGAGAGCCTTTGTCCGCGCTCCCATAAACCCACATGTGAACCTTAGTCGTAGAAATGATAGAAATTATTTGTTTTATGTTTTGGACCATCGTCATTTGGATCCAGTTGGACCTTTTGTCAAAAGATGTGAACTTGTTGGGCCATTTAAATTGGGATGAGTTCAGGTCCTTTGACAGTTGGACCAAAAGCTTCTAAAACGCCGATGGGCCATTTTATGTTTGGGCCTCTTATCATTTGAAGTTGTTTAGCCATGTTATCGCAAAGTGTAAACATGTTGGGCCTTTTCAACTGGGACAAGTTTGCACCGCGCAATAGTATGATTGAATACTTTAAAATGATAATGGGCCAACTAGTGTAAATTTTTTTAAATGGGCTTATATATTACATACATTGCACGTATCTCATGCATCTCATGCATACACGCATCATGTTAACCCCGTGTCTTAAAATCCATCATAGATATCTGTTGGGTTAGAGAAGAAAAAAAAGGTTTGTCAAGAGGAGTTTAGCAAACATGGATAGCGGGGAAAAGGAAATCGAGAAACAGAAAACCTTATGGCAATGATAGAAAACCATTGGGGGGGCCTTCAAAAAATAGAGAAAAAAAAAATCGAGAAGAAAAAGAAAAAAAAAAAAAAAGAAAAAAAAAAGGTTGTTTAGTCCTTAATAGTTAGGCATAAGTCCGATGATGAAATCGTTTGCTTTAAGATGAAATCTTAGAAACAATAAACTTTTGATGTGCTTTTATTTGATGCTTTGAATTGTTGATCTATGCTAGACTCGTAAGCACTTCACTATAGGTTCTTAGCGGTGAAAACCTGAGTAGTTGGCAATGTGACTAGTTGAAGAAATTGCGGGTCGATGAATGACCGTTTGCTTAGATGTCCATCATGACTTGCTTGTGTTATGATGTGTGGTATGGTTGAAAAAAAAAGTCTCTAAAGAAAATAATTGAACCACATATAACTGATAAGCGTGAAGCTACTCATGGGCGAGTATTATGACCACCATGAGGAGAAATGCTACCTTAAATGGTAGGTGTGTTGAAAAAAAAATGAAAAAAATGAAAAAAATGAAGTTCAAAATGAAAAGAAAAATGAGAGACAAAGGAAAAGAAAGATAAAACCATACCATATTGAGCACGAAAAAGCAATTGCAGAACATAATTTTTATTTTTTCCAAACTTGCACCCAAGCGTTTATGTTGGACAAATTTACCATTGGGCCAATTTTTTTTTATGTAATTACGAATACAACCTTATATTTATATTAGAAATTTGAAATCATTTTCCACCATTTTTATGATAGCAAATAGTAATTATTTATTGACATATAAATTTTATCTTTTAATGATTGTTAAATGTCAATAATTTATGATATATATATATATATATGAGACATGATTCAATGATTGAAAAATGATATAGTATAATGACATAAATCTGTCATCATTGAATGAGGGAAAAAATAATTGTCATAAATTTTTATGACATGTGGATCTATGATATTTTTAAAACAGGTATAAAATGATTTTTATGATAGTTATAAACAGTCATAAAATGTCGTTTTTTAAATAGTGATATTAAAGATTTTTGATTAATTTTACCAAACATAAGAGGTTATGCCTATTATCTTATTGAAGTGAAAAGGTAATGTGACTAATAAGTTCTCTTGTAAAATTATTTGGATCATTTGTCTAACAGCTAAACATTTGCAATCCATATATTCATGAAATTTTTTGTTCATATTTTTATCTTTTTGGTCGGTCGTAAACATTTGGATTATGGTGTGGGGTCTAGAAAAACATAATAGCTATGGATAGATAAATGAGGGATAGCATAAAAATGGATAGATTTTTTTTTTTGAAATTAACTTAATTTCACTTTAATAAATGATATGCTTATAAGTCACTAGATAAGCTACTTTATATTCCTCGTGAATATAATCATATATAGTTTTGAATACGATTTGGACTAAAATGCCACAAATAATACACAGTTTTATAAAAAAAATGACAATCAAAATCAATCACATCATTTCCATTTTTAACCATTCGTTACATTCTTTTCCCCCACACTATTATTTTTTATAATATAGATTGACATTGGCTTGTTATCAAATTTACAATCAATTTTTGTTTGGCTATATGGGTTTTAAAAACAATTTTATTTGGCTAGAAATAGGGGTTAATACCTTCAAGAAGATAAACACATTCACAAAAATAAATACTAGAAGTAGGATCTTCAAGAAAAGAAACACATTCACAAAAGTAAATGACAAATAAAATGAGTTAAGAATTCATAGTGAAATTTAAAATTCATATCCCATCTATAAGGTTGATCCTGAAATTTTCAAGTATAAGATCTTTTTTATATTTTTATATTCACAATCGTAATATAATATTATAATATAAAAAATTTAGAAACTCTTACACATTAATTATTTAAGAATTATAATTAAAAAAGAAATCGAATTTTAACCAAGAGCGGGCCGGCCCATCACTTTGGGTTTCTGCAAGTAACAAAATTAATTAAAACGAAAAGGTAACTGTGAGAGATGACGTAGTTAGGGACACGTGACGTGATGCTCGAAACCTTCTATTTAAGGATTCATTATCATCATCGCATCAACTAATTTGGGCCGCTCAAAGGAAATATTAATGGGCTACGAAAATAGTACTGTACAAATATTTAGATGATATTTACACTTATTAAAAAAAAATTAGAAATTTGTTACTATTTATTTGAAACGGACAAAGTTTACCTTTTCATCATAAGAAATACATTTGATAGAACCTTGAACCCAATAAATATGGTATTAAAACTTATCTAATGGTTACCCAAAGTTCATTGTTTCCAGAATTTTCCTTTTTTCTTCTTAGTAGCCTGACAGAGAACATACAAATAATAATCCATATTTATTCTTAATTATTATTTTATTTGTTAAAACTAATCAAATGTTACCCAAAGTTCATTGTTTATTCACGTGTTGGAATTAGGATACGTCCATGAAGAGCGGAGCACAACGCCTATCTAACTGGGGATATCCACGGATCACGATCGGGGCTCACCGTCTTTTTTTGTTATGCATTACCACTTGTAAGGAACCTTAGACACCACCTATCTTTACATTGATATGATATTATCCATTTTAGGCCTAAGTCCTTATGTATTTGCTTTTGGACTATACACAAAAAATCTCATATCAATGAAGATACATGTCCATCATTATATAATTCTTAACCAACGTGAGATTTTGTTTGCTCATAACATGTATAACTTAAAAAGAATAATACTTGTCTTCTCAAGTAATAAGTTAGTATTTTCATTTTAAATATAAATGTGAAACTCTTGTATTAGATGATCTATTTTAAGCCTATTGAAACTATTTGTTACACCACTCTACCATTTAACGAGTGAATGTCTAAGTTCTTTGAATTAGAAAAAAATGAGATACTAACTAGAAATAGAGTCGGAGTTCGGATTGATCCAGCGGGTTTTAGTCCGGCTAAACGGTAAAATTTTAGGACCTGATTTTATTAGTAAAATATTTTTTTAATTATATAAATTAATCATTAATTCTAAATATATATATTTATAACTAAGATTTTAATGTCTATTTTTTTTTTTTAAAAAAACACTAAAAATATTGAAATTCTTTTTTTAAGCATTAAAAAAATATATAAAAAATTATTTTTTAACCATTATCGAAACTTAATGATTGTACGGGCCAAATTTGGGTCCAAGGGTAAAATTGACATTTTACCTCGAGACCGACCAATATCAGACCAAGAAGCCTCACGGGCCCAAGTTCATTGTCATCAAGAGGGCCAACAGGCGCAGTAGATACCAAATCAAGAAACGTCCAGACTCATAAATATCTCACATAACTCGACAGTTTCCAACATCCAACGAACGAGTAATTAAAGGTAATAAATACACACGTTTTCCGAGAGTGTGTATATAAGAGAAAAGAAAGTCTACGAGAAAGGGGGCTGGACAATCCATAGCTCGATCATATTCAACTTCTAACAACTTTCAGCTTAGTCATATTCTCTCCAGAGCTCTCAGAACCTCCGACCCACTGCCCTCACGGTAGTCAACAGAAGTCAAGGTACGTCAAGCCTTGCTATTCTATTATTTACAGCTCGTCTTCACTACTGACTTGAGTGTCGGAGTGCCCCCGACACCCACCACACCGGTGGGTAGTCTACTCCCGCTCACTCTACCTTTGTTTTGCAGGATCGCTAGCGCCCCCAACTACAAATTCTCGATTGTCGACCTCGGGCGAAATCCAGCGTCCACAATTTGGCGCCGTCTGTGGGGATTTAGCGATTCATAGCAGACGAAGATCTCTCAGTCTACGATCCCTTCAACACAGCTACACATGGCTTCTAGCAGCGATCAGACATTTGACCCTATGGCCTCTCAATTGGCCACTCTACAAGAACGATTACGAGTCTTAGAGGAGGAAAATTCAGCCATGCGAATCTCCAATATAACCCTCTAGAAGCAACTGGAGCAAATCTCTTCAACCTCCCGACAACCTGATACTACAGACCTTCCCGGCAATCCCATAATCCCCACCAATCTCTTGGGGGCATTCAACAATGTGACAAGTGACAATCCGCCATCAGACAACCATCCACCAAATCAAGAAAAAAGTCAACATATCTCCTCAATCGACCAAGCACGGCAAGTTGCCTCCACCATACGCAAGGAAATGCAGGAGTTCAAAGATGAAATTCTCTCCAGCCTACCTGGTGCCAGACTACCAGTGAGAAAAAGCTGAGCCGGCACAATCTCAGATACACCATTTTTGGAGACCATCACTTCCATTGAGCTACCAAGGAAGTTCAGTCCTCCAGATATGATGATGTATTATGGATCAACTGACCCAGACGAACATGTTGTCCATTACAAATACAAGATGTTATCAACGGGTCTGGCTCCTCATCAATGGGAAGCTGGTATATGCAGAGGATTTGTAGAAACATTAGTTGGTCCTGCCCTTACCTGGTTTATCAATCTCCCATACAGATCCATCGAGTCTTACCAACAGCTAGCAGACAAATTTGTGGAGCATTTCGCAAGTTCTTGCAAGCTTGAGAATACCATCAATGACCTTAATACCATCCAACAACAGAGAGGGGAGTCCTTGCGAAGCTACATGGCTAGCTTCAAAAAGATAGTATAACAATCCCATATCTCTATCAGCCTACTGCAGTGGAAGCATTTAGAAATGGATTACTTTCAGAAAGTGAACTCTACAAAAAGCTCACTAAATTTCGTTGCTGCACTATGGATCAACCCATAACTCAAGCCCACATTGAGATTAGGTGGAAGGAAGATAAGAGGAACAATAAGAGAAGAAGCTCCACACAACCATGACAATGAAAGAAGTTTGAATCCTCCCAAGCGACATAATAATGATGTGCTAGTAATACTTCTCAATAAGATATCACATGATGTAATTAGACAAAAAAAAAATAGCCAGAAGCCACCTATTGTTGCTTTGGGGACATCATAACTTCCCAAACAAGTATTAATTGGTAACTTTAAAAGAAAATGACCTTCACAAAACTACAACTTAGGGAGGAAACCCATTTACTCCAGTCGACCACATAAAAAATCATCAGACCCAATCGATATACTTATTCCATTCGACATGAGAATACCCTCATATTCTTCCAGCATACCCAACCAACAAAGAAGTATTCTCTAGTAATGTCATAAACTTCATACTACATGGAACAAGGCGCGTCCCTTCAGTGGAACCATTTTTCCTATCATTCACCCCATATGATGAAGAGATATACTTGGCGTGAGGAGGATGTCAAAATGGACTATACTCTAATGAATACTTGGCGTGGACATCTCAGTCGACATTACCAGGTATGGCTTGCATTTTTTATAGTTGACATTACAATTTATAGTTTGGGACTTGTTATGGGTGTCCCAATCGACATTACAACATATAGTTTGGTAATTGTTATGGATGTCTCAGTCGACATTACAACATATAGCTTGGTAATTGTTATTGGTGTCTCAGTCGATAATACAATATGTGGCTTGACACTTGTTGAGTATCCCACTCGACACTACATGTATGGAGAATTGGTATTAGGATATCCAACTCGACACTACATGTATGAAGAATTGGTATTAGAATATCTCACTCGACACTACATGTATGAGGTGATAATATCCCAGTCGACATTACCAGACTTGGCAAATATATCCCACTCGACACTACATATATGGAGAATTGGTA
Organism: Zanthoxylum bungeanum; assembly: GCA_019454045.1. Taxonomy (NCBI): domain Eukaryota; kingdom Viridiplantae; phylum Streptophyta; class Magnoliopsida; order Sapindales; family Rutaceae; genus Zanthoxylum; species Zanthoxylum bungeanum. The sequence goes on from SKCR01044779.1 coordinate 20,816, forward strand.
TTAGGATATCCCACTCGACACTACATGTATGGAGAATTGGTATTAGGATATCCCACTCGACACTACATGTATGAAGAATTGGTATTAGAATATCTCACTCGACACTACATGTATGGGGTGATAATATCCCAGTCGACATTACCAGACTTGGCAAAGATATCCCACTCGACACTACATATATGGAGAATTGGTATTAGGATATCCCACTCGACACTACATGTATGGGGTGATAATATCCCAGTCGACATTACCAGACTTGGCAAAGATATCCCACTCGACACTACATGTATGGAGAATTGGTATTAGAATATCCCACTCGACACTACATGTATGAGGTGATAATATCTCAGTTGACATTACCAGACTTGGCAATGATATCCCACTCGACACTATATGTACGGAGACTCAGCATGAAAAAGATGTCTCATTCGACACTACACGTGTGAAGCTTGGCACTTGTTAAGGATCTCATTCGACACTACACGTGTGAAGCTTAGCACTTGTTAAGGATCTCATTCGACACTACACGTGTGAAGCTTGACACTTGTTAAGGATCTCATTCGACACTACACGTGTGAAGCTTGACACTTGTTAAGGATCTCATTCGACACTACACGTGTGAAGCTTGACACTTGTTAAGGATCTCATTCGACACTACACGTGTGTGAAGCTTGACACTTGTTAAGGATCTCATTCGACACTACACGTGTGAAGCTTGACACTTGTTAAGGATCTCATTCGACACTACACGTGTGAAGCTTGACATATATTAAGGATCTCATTCGACACTACACGTGTGAAGCTTGGCACTTGTTAAAGATCTCATTCGACACTACATATATGGTCTTGTAGAATGAGGAATGAGAACCCTCTTGGACCTTCATCAGGTTCATTCGACCGTAGTCTCATGGTCTTCAGACGACATGGTCTCAGACTACAAGTCATGTAGAATGAGGAATTACACCCTCATTGGCATTTGCCAGGTCTTGTAGAATGAGGAATGAGAACCCTCATGTACCTTCATCAGGTTCATTCGACCGTAGTCTCATGGTCTTCAGGCGACATGGTCTCAGACTACAAGTCCTGTAGAATGAGGAATTATGTCCTCATTGACCTTTGTCAGGTCTTGTAGAATGAGGAATGAGAACCCTCATGGACCTTCATCAGGTTCATTCGACCGTAGTCTCATGGTCTTCAGGCGACATGGTCTCAGACTACAAGTCCTGTAGAATGAGGAATTATGTCCTCATTGACCTTTGTCAGGTCTTGTAGAATGAGGAATGAGAACCCTCATGGACCTTCATCAGGTTCATTCGACCGTAGTCTCATGGTCTTCAGGCGACATGGTCTCAGACTACAAGTCCTGTAGAATGAGGAATTATGTCCTCATTGACCTTTGTCAGGTCTTGTAGAATGAGGAATGAGAACCCTCATGGACCTTCATCAGGTTCATTCGACCGTAATCTCATGGTCTTCAGGCGACATGGTCTCAGACTACAAGTCCTGTAGAATGAGGAATTATGTCCTCATTGACCTTTGTCAGGTCTTGTAGAATGAGGAATGAGAACCCTCATGGACCTTCATCAGGTCTAGTATAGTGAAAAATGATGACCTTCTTGGACTTTTATCAAGTCCATTCGACAGGTCCATACGACCGTAGTCACATGGACCCTCATCAAGAGAATGGGTGATAACCTTCATAGACCTTCATCGGGTCTAGTAATATGATAAGGAAAGACTTTTGGACCGTCGTCAGGTCTGTATAGTGAAGACTTTCATAGACCTTCATTTGGTCCAAACGACATTGAAGACTCCCCTGGTCATTTTACCCGTAGTATGGGGATTATCCTTACCTTCATCTAGTCCAGTCGACCGGGGACATCCCCCATGGACTCATGTCGAGTCAAGTTGTAGACATGGATTACACATGTCGTATGACATATATCTTCCTGGACTCATCAAGTCCAGTCGACCGGGGACATCCCCCATGGACTCATGTAGAGTCGAGTTGTAGACATACACATGTCGTATGACTTATATCTTCCTGGACTCATCAAGTCCAGTCGACCGGGGACATCCCCCATGGACTCATGTCGAGTCATATTGTAGACATGGATTACACATGTCAAGTGAATTATATCCTGAATCTTCATCTAGATCAGTCGACCGGGGACATCCCCCATGGACTCATGTCGAGTCAAGTTGTAGACATGGATTACACATGTAGTATGACATATATCTTCCTGGACTCATCAAGTCCAGTCGACCGGGGACATCCCCCATGGACTCATGTCGAGTCAAGTTGTAGACATGGATTACACATGTCGTATGACATATATCTTCCTGGACTCATCAAGTCCAGTCGACCGGGGACATCCCCCATGAACTCATGTCGAGTCAAGTTGTAGACATGGATTACACATGTCAAGTGAATTATATCCTGAATCTTCATCTAGATCAGTCGACCGGGGACATCCCCCATGGACTCATGTCGAGTCAAGTTGTAGACATGGATTACACATGTCAAGTGAATTATATCCTGAATCTTCATCTAGATCAGTCGACCGGGGACATCCCCCATGGACTCATGTCGAGTCATATTGTAGACATGGATTACACATGTCAAGTGAATTATATCCTGAATCTTCATCTAGATCAGTCGACGGGGACATCCCCCATGGACTCATGTCGAGTCAAGTTGTAGACATGGATTACACATGTAGTATGACATATATCTTCCTGGACTCATCAAGTCCAGTCGACCGGGGATATCCCCCATGGACTCATGTCGAGTCAAGTTGTAGACATGGATTACACATGTCGTATGACATATATCTTACTGGACTCATCAAGTCCAGTCGACCGGGGACATCCCCCATGAACTCATGTCGAGTCAAGTTGTAGACATGGATTACACATGTCAAGTGAATTATATCCTGAATCTTCATCTAGATCAGTCAACCGGGGACATCCCCATGGACTCATGTAGAGTCGAGTTGTAGACATACACATGTCGTATGACTTATATCTTCCTGGACTCATCAAGTCCAGTCGACCGGGGACATCCCCCATGGACTCATGTCGAGTCATATTGTAGACATGGATTACACATGTCAAGTGAATTATATCCTGACCTTCATCTGGTTCAGCTAACTGGGTACTTCCCTAATGGCTCTTATAGATTCAAGTTCATGATCTTGACCTTCATCTAGCTCATTTGACTGGACACATCCATGATGGATCATGTAGATACAAGTTCATAACTTGACATTCGTTCGATTCAATCAATATGTAGCATCGACGCTCAGGTACACCTACATCGAATGGCTCGACACGCGCATCAAATACTCTCCAAGCCAATGACTCTTTGACTTAGAGAGTATGGGACAAACTGTACGGGCCAAATTTGGGTCCAAGGGTAAAATTGACATTTTACCTCGAGACCGACCAATATCAGACCAAGAAGCCTCACGGGCCCAAGTTCATTGTCATCAAGAGGGCCAACAGGCGCAGTAGATACCAAATCAAGAAACGTCCAGACTCATAAATATCTCACATAACTCGACAGTTTCCAACATCCAACGAACGAGTAATTAAAGGTAATAAATACACACGTTTTCCGAGAGTGTGTATATAAGAGAAGAAAGTCTACGAGAAAGGGGGCTGGACAATCCATAGCTCGATCATATTCAACTTCTAACAACTTTCAGCTTAGTCATATTCTCTCCAGAGCTCTCAGAACCTCCGACCCACTGCCCTCACGGTAGTCAACAGAAGTCAAGGTACGTCAAGCCTTGCTCTTCTATTATTTACAGCTCGTCTTCACTACTGACTTGAGCGTCAGAGTGCCCCCGACACCCACCACACCGGTGGGTAGTCTACTCCCGCTCACTCTACCTTTGTTTTGCAGGATCGCTAGCGCCCCCAACTACAAATTCTCGATTGTGGACCTCGGGCGAAATCCAGCGTCCACAATGATTATCAGTTTATCATATAAGTAGAGGTGTGCATTAATCGGTTTTAACCGATTAACCGAATCGTTCCGACCCATTTTTTTATTACGGTTCGGTTAATTCGATTATTGCGGTTAAAATTTTTAACTTTTTCGGTTATTCGGTTCGGTTACGGTTATGAGATTCGTATAACCGAACCGACCGATTAACCGAAATTAAACCATATATATATATATATATATATATATATATATATATATATATATATATATATATATATATATATATATATATATATTAGCACGTGCAAATCCTTTAATTTTTTAGAGTTAAGATAGTCTGCATGGAAATTCTCAATTGATTGTAGTTATATTGATTTGATAATACTACCCGAAAATAAAATTGATAAAATTCAAATGACAAGCTGCATTAACAGCTTGTTTTTAACTCTTTTTAATTTCTCTCAAGAATTTAAAGGTAAAAATACAAAAAATTTCAAATGTGTAGATTTTGTATCGTGGTGGATTCGTGACCCTTAAAATTTCTAACATGGTAGGTTTGGAAGGAAATCTGAGGCCGCGACAATCATCGAATTAGTGATTCGACCGGTTAAAACGTTCCGAAAAAATCGGTAGTGATCCAAAAAATTTAATGCGTCAATGGTTCGACCGGTTGAAACGTTCCGAAAAAATCGGTAGAACCGACCTACATCATATATAATTTTACCAATTAAAAATTATAAAAAGATATTAAATTTTAATTTATTGGATTGGTTAATAACCGAATTAACCATAACCAACCGAAATATAATGGTTAATTGGTTAATGGTTATGTGTCATAAATTGGTTAAATCGGTCACACTTTTATTTAACCGAAAATTTCGGTTACGATTAAAAAATCAAGAATTAACCGACCGAACCAACCGATAGACACCCTTACATATAACGTTGTTCATAACTTAAACGTGCGAATTTGAACTGTGGGCATTTTCTTACGTTAATGTAGAAAAATGCTCAATTATAACTTTGTAGAAAATTCAAATTATAGCTTGTGCACAATTTATTTGCTGAAATATGGAATGGGGTTTGGGCTTCCTTTTTGTTTTTTCCCCTTTAACATGCACATAATATGATTAGACATGAACAATGTACAATGATTTTGATAAACAACAATATTTTAGGTTGAATAATAAACACACTAATGATCTTTGATAATTAACACAAAAGTAAAAAAAGAAGAGAATGAATAATTATCATAACTAACAAACCCATAATAATTATTTAAAAAAATTATCAAAAGGGGGACAATATGAGAGATTAACAAACCAAAACAAAAAACAAAAAACGGAAAAAGAGAGAGATTAACAAATATATTTAACCATGACCACAAGGAGATGCATGCAATAATATTGGATGCTCTCGTTCCCTTCCCTTTATAGATTTCTTACAGTGGATGGCTTTTCTACTCTTTTGTTCCATGTGCGTTCTAGTTTGACACTTGAAAATATCTATAATAGATTTTAACTTCAGGGTTCATAAGGGAGACCTCTTATGAATTGTCCAAATCCGGTGCCACGGCTCGATTCGCACAATTCTTAAGGGGGAAGGCTCTGTTCGATACATTTGAGATTTTAGATTATTTATATATTTTGATAGATTATATCATAATATTATAATAAAAAAATTTAGATCTTTTATCATTAATTTATTGGGAGTTATAATTAAAAATAATTATAGGTTGGCTTACTTAAAGGGAAATCTGCAGTCTTATCTTTTATTAAAATTCTTGAAAGCACCTTCAGTCGAGTTTTCGAAGGAACTGTCTTATGCATTGCCAAGGACGGCGCCCTGTAGGGATAATAAATCTTCATTTTAGTAGGTGCTACTGCTACTCTTCTTCCTCAGCCGAAGGGAATCACTAAGACAGAGATTGCATAAAACGAGGACTTAGCGAAAGTCAAATTATCTTATTAGTCTCGAATTTCAGTCAACTTAGGCCGTCGTCTAAGATATCATTCCAAATATAGGATCTCATAAAAATTTGTGTCTGTATTTGTAAGTGTATTATAAAGTTAGTATTAATTTTTATGTGAAAATAACAAAATTTCTCTAATTGATTAGTTAATTATAGTATAAAATTATTATATCATTATATTTGAGTAAATATTTATCTCGATCTTTATTATTTTTGAAACAAATAATTTGATTTTTATTTTATTTTTCTGAAAATATATCTAATTTAACTAGATCTCGTTAAAAATTTTCACCTAAAACTTCAAAAAAACTTGAGTAGCCATTAGTAGTTTGTGCTAACTTTCATGTAATTAGATCGGCCCTATTCCAATGTTAATATTAATTGGCTCATGAAACAAAAGCGTACAATATGCCTACGCAACCGAATCAAACAAGTTAAAGAATTTATTTAAAATTGGGTGCTATGACTTTAATCTATAAATATCGTGAAATAAAAAAGGGAGACAGAAAATGAAAAATAATCATAGTAACAAAATCGAATCCTTGTCTCCTGATGAATATAATTAAGTTGAAACTTAAAATAGCCTAATTCGATTAATATGTTGATCGCTGCTTTCTTTAATTTTCTTTTCATTTGTTTTTTTATTAATTTTCAAAAAAAAAAAAAAAATGTACTATAAACATCAGCTTCACGGTTGTTGATCCTAAAAATCGTACACAAATATATATATAATAAAATACTACGTGTATTTATGAGTGTGGGTTTAGAGAGAAAAACGAAAGGGACGGGTCAATAATAACGAGGAGAATAATGAAAAAAAAAAAATTGATTCAATACTGAGTTTAATTATATAAAATTTTCATAATTTATTACATAAATTTTTATTTAATAATAATTGATTGTAGTTGGTAATAAATTTAATATAAAACTCAATTAGCAAAATTAGGTATGTCGGCCATATAATGCATGCATTATTTAAATGTCAATTTTTTTTTTAATTTCTCTTTCAAAATTTCGGCGGACTGCCACCAATCACCAAACACCAAGCATCAAACTTACATCAAACAATTTCAACGTTGAATTGGTGGCAAATTCTCCTGCTGGCTTTTGGATTTTCATGGCCGACTGCCCGACATGTGTCTACGCCACTATTTTAGTATTTTCCTCTTTTTATAAAATCATTGAAAGTGTTGATAAATATATCTCACATTATTTTGTAATAATTCTTCAATTAATAATATAAATAATAAGACAATGGAATCAATGAATTCTTTTAGATTGATTGTCAAGAAGAAATAAATAATATGGTGACTCTCAAACTAATGCTATTTCACATGAGTAAAGTGTTTATTTAAATAGTTATGGTAAATGTACGGTTTTCCTTATGTAAAATTGACTTAAAAGACGTTCAAAATAATTCATTTACGTACAGGCGTTTGAAGGCATGCACCTCAAATGTAAAGTTTATACGTTCGGGCGTTAAACACTCAAACGAACATTTCGCAAAAGCACATCAGAGACTGATTTTGAAGTGCAACTTAAAACGGTTGTAACTTTCTCGTCCCTCAGCCAAATCATGCATTCTTTATATATACATGATCATATTTGAGTTTACTTTCCAATGACATTGACCTCATGTCTGTTGGTGGATTAGTGTCATTAAACGGAAAACAAGCATGCATTAAACAGTCAAATCCAGAACATAAAAGTAGATCTACACTAACATGCATAAATCCTAAAACTTTGAGAACAAGAAAAACCTTGTAAATGACGTCCAAGTCGAGATGTATCTCTATCCTTAAGAACTTATTAGCCCCGTCTCGGTGCTCTACGGGCTTTGTGGCTAATGTTTTCACAGGATAACTTGGATTCCTCTTCTTCAAGGGGCACTCTTAAGAAGATCTTGTACTTGGAAATGGATGAACTCTCTCTTGACTCAATACCACAATATGAGACTCTTTAATTTAGGATGAAATTCAGATCTCTGAAAATAAACATGGAGGCCTTCTTATAAAGGCATAGAAGGGTGCCTTAAGGGCACCATTTGGGTTGTGGTGCAACCCTCCAAAGGGTTATACCCCTCCTATGCATCCCTTGGGGCCTATAAGCATGTTATTCTCAATTGGATGACATGTCCCTATGGGGTATCATCCAAGGGACATGTCCCTCCTCCATCCATACAACAATATTTGAAGAATTTTCAACAATGTCAATTAAAGCTTTAAATCTTATGGAATGTCCAAAAAAGTGAACGTTGCTCTGATATCTCCATATGATGTTGTCCAAATACTTATCAAATTACTCCGAGATCTTCAAGTCTCATTGCAAATCAATTGAACTTATTTTGTTACAGAAGTTACCAACACACATGAAACTAGCAATCTCCTCATTTGACATTACGTGACAATACCACATAATATAAAGATTGTGATAAAAAAAACTCAAAAATATTTAGCCAATTGCCCACCATCAAAACAGTGACTTATTACAATATGACTCGATCTAACATCTAAATAAATAGTACTGAAGTCGACGCCACCACAATCACTAATTTGCACTCCTGAAACATCAACAAACAACAAGACACTCATGAAAAGCAAAAGGAATATAAAGAACAGATAAAACCAAAATTAAAAATTCTCATGCATTAACAAAATCGTGCTTTAAATCTATAATCCCCCTTTTTATCAGGAAATGACAATTAATATATTAAAAATTATGAAAGAAAATGAAAAATAGACATATTAGCTACTTGAAAATCTAATTTACTCCCATTCACTAACTTACTACCCCCCACTCTCAGAATAACTAAGTTAGTAAATAAAACACACGGGGAGTAAAAGGTAAATACTCACTATTATACAACACTAAATGAAATGCAGTATGCAAAGACGTGAAACACACACAAGCACATACAATGAGTTTAAAATAAAAAACATAAAAATAAAATAACAAGTAAAAAACGACTCAAAACAACACTTTAAGCAAGTTCAATGATACCCGGTCAGTACTCAGCTGTTTATGACATGAGATCATATGACATATTTTTGATCATACTCAAGAATACACGCATGCATATGACATAAACACCAAAACATAGTAAGCATTTGCGTGAAAAATAAGTACAAAATAAGTCAAGGTTTAAGACCTTATTTTATGAGCGAGACCAAACCATAAAAATTATATCTAATGAAATACTAAGTCCAAAAAATAGATATTCAAACTCAGTACCAATATGACCTGAAAATAAGCAATATTAGTTACATGCTTATCTCCCTAAATATGATGAGCTCATAAATAAAAATTCTTTCAAGTGAATGATTTTTCCATTATCTTTTGAATTTGGTCCATTGGTTTTTTTGAGTATTTGTTGAATTGAAGCACTTGAGGTTCATTTCAATTGATATTATTTTTTTCTTAAAAGGGATAACACGAGGTCATTTAGTTAAATGTCATATTATTCAGTTAGTTATGTAAGACATAGATTAGACTGCTCGTTACTCATACATGCGATCAAGCATCGAAAACAACAAAAACGTGTATGTGAAATGCAAGCACACGATATACTAATAGTTTCCATCATACACACTTATATACATAGTGCATCAAGAAAAAAAAACATATTACACATGCATAACCATCTATCATATAGACCATGATAAAATGCAACAAGCTTTGCATGGTCTATAAAGCCACAAAATCTTTTTGGTCATTTTCATTTTATAATTTATTTTTGTATTTTTCTTTTAACACATAAAAGCCACAATATGACTTGTCATTATCCAATGGTACGATGAGTTGTATTCCCGAGTGCATATCATACTACCGTCCATTCTGAATCGGATATGAAATTTATATCTAGATTTCCATCCTATATACCAAGAGACATAGAACACAAACAAAACACACACACACTCATATGCAGTGAAAACACACACATGCAATGAGGAAACAAGAATGCACTAACTAAGTAGAGTTGCACCGAAATGCATTCTCATCACACCTTTTAGGCTTAATGCATTCTGAAGTTGATGGGAAAAAGTCTTACTTTCTTATCTAAACTTTCTTAGGAATCTATTTCTAGTCAGCTGTGCAAGTTTCTCACTAATATACTGAGCCTGTTTAGCTAATGCAAAAACTTGATGAGCTAGATTTGAAGAATCAAATTTAGGTGAAACACTCTTAGACCTTCTCTTTTGTTTATGCTACGAGAAACACTTAGGCCTTATGTGTCATGACTTGCCACAATAATAGCAGACAAGCACAAACCTCGAACGAGAGCAAGGTTTACCAACAACACCTCTAGATTAAGGTTGGGTCACAGAACGAGGAACCACAATGTGAGGCATTTGACACTCAACAATAAGTTTATTTCCTAAGTCACGTGGAGGAGTGAAAGTCTCAGTTTTAGACGTTGACACATTATCACAACTTGACTCAACAAAGTCTCATTCTATCTTCCCACAGATAGACACACCAATACGTACCATGTGGTCTAGTTTCCCAGTTTCACTAGAAAATACAGATATATTGGTTCTAACAATTTTAAGTTCTGCTTCACAGAATTTGACTCCATCAACTAATCACTTATTCCTTTCTTTAAGGTCATTAATAACAGTAAGGCTCTTGTCAATCTTGGCTTGAACTTCGTTTTTTTCAAGCTCTATTTCCTTCAGCCTCTTATGGATTTCAACATTCGTCTTCTTGATAGCTAAACTCTTATTAAATAGTTCAATATAAACTACCTGAAGATCATCCTCATTTACAGAATCATCGTGAGAGAACTCTGAACAGACATCCACGTTACTAACATTGGCCTCTCTCTTCCCCACCATACTCGAAGAGAATGCAATGTAATTGCATTTCTCCTTAAGAGACTCATAAGAAGTTAGTTATCTTCTTAATCACTATGGGAGACTGAATTGACTTTCTTGCCCTTAGACTTCAGATATGGGGGACACTCATATCTAATGTGCCCAAAGATTTCACATTCATGGATTTGAATAGCTCGAGATTTGCTATCATTTTCTTCTCCAAACTATCTCATACGACGACTACTTTCTCTAGGTTTCTCATCCTACTCCTATCAGAGCCACGATCACTCTTCTTCAACTTAAGAAATTTCTTGAACTTGTTCATAAACATGACCATATCATCATCTGTGAGAGTATCACCCTCCTCATCATTATCAGATGAATCATGAGTAACTTCTTTCACGATTTTCATAGTTATGTTAATGGGTTTTCTATAATCAGGAAGTTTTCTCTCATACACTTGAGATTTTCTTATGAGGTCCTATAATATTAGGTGATCTAAATCGTTATTATCTTCAATGATAGTGATTTTAAGCAAGAGAATTGTAGGTAAAGATCTAAGAAATTTCCTAATTATCTTATTCGTATGAATAACATCACATATGTTAAAAGATGGAATTAATAATGTCGTTAATCTCAACGTAAAACTCATCAAAAGTCTCATCCTATTTCATTCTAGCTGTTTCAAACCTAATAGCAAGTTCTTGGAGTCTATTACTTCTATCAGACAGTGTGCCTTCATGAACAGTCTGGATGTCCCTTGCATCGTTGGTTATCTCACACATAGAAATTCTCCTAAACTCTATGGAGCAAATAGCAGCATGAATGACATTAATGGCTTTGTTGTATATATTTCTCCCTTCAGACTCCTATTTCGTCTATATAGGTTTATCTTTAGAGGAAAAGACCCCATTAATAATGACCACAATAAGTTTCCATCCATATTCTACTGACATTTAAACCCTTTCATCTATGGATTTAATGAATGCTCTTATACGAATCTTCCAATGAAGATATTCTGTCTCATCAAAGAATGAGAGACAATTTAATGACTGACTTCTATCTATAAGAAATTGGTCAATGATCGAGTTCAGGCTCTGATACCAATTGAAAACTTCGAAATTTGTTTAAGTTTCTGACCCTGTGTAGAATTAAACAACTACTTTAATCTAAGACAAGTTAAAGTTAAAGTGACTATGATATGAATTAACAAGCACCCTTAATCTATGCAATTATAAGATATATCAAATATATGGAAGTAATAAAAAGAATCAACACTATCAATTTTGTTGACAGAGTGAAAATCTCTATAGAGTAAAAAAAATCACTTCAGGTATAGGCTACCACCCGAATCCACTATAATGAGAAAACTTACAGCGATGGTATAGGACCTATGGTGATAACTCTACCGACTCGAATACCTCTAGACTGTAATAACTCGGAGAACTCTCTGAACCGCACCAAGCGGTCTTTTCAGAACCTCTTAAGTCTCTGCGTGAATTATGATCAACTTTGCTAACTCACAACGCCAGAACTCTAACTATCAATCTTCCTCCTTTAGAACTCTGAAGGCTTAAGAAATTAAGTTAGAGTTGTGTTTTCATGTTAATAGTTACTAAAAAATAATCTTATAAAAGTAAAGAAAATAAGAGAATCAATGAAGTCTTTTAGGTTGATTTTCAAGAAGAAACAAAATATATGGTGACTATTAGAATAATGTTTCTTCACCTGGGTAAAGTGGCTATATGTTTGTGTAAAACTGACTTAAAACACATCCAAAATAATCCACTTACGCACGAGCATTCGAACGCCTCTCAAACGCAAAGTTTCTGTCTCCGGCCGTTAGAACGCTCCGACGAACGTTACACAAACATACTGGTTTTGAGGTGTAATTTAAAACGATTGTAATTTTCTCGTCATTTGGCCAAATCATGCGTTCTTTATATGTATACGATCATTTTTGAATTTACTTTCCTATGACACCGACCTCATGTCAATTGGAGCTCTAAATCTTTTGTTATGGCTAAAAGAGTGAACTTCACTTTGATATCTCTTTATTATGTTCAAATATTTGTCCAATTATTCTGAGATCTTTAAAATTTATTACAATTCAATTAAACTTGATTTATTCTCTGAACAAATATGTAACTATTACGAAAGTTTTTAACACAAATGTAACTAACATAATTAAAGCTGCAAAAAGAAACAGTCAAAACTTGACAGTTACTTAAATTTGCAGATTGACTCTAAAGCTTATGGTCGGTTTACACATATCATTGCACTGAACATTAGGATATAACAATATATGTTTTGTCTCCTTAAAGAGGAGACAGTGCATGTAGGACCTTTGGATTTTATTTTTATTTTAAATTAAAGCACCACAAATCAGCGAAATCTTTCACTTTACTTGCGCTTATTTTTGACAGATAAATATTTACAGGGAAATTAATAATATTGGACATTTCTGGGCACACAATATTCCTGCATAAATGACCAAATTCACCCCTTACGACAATATATACCGTCTTCTTCTTCATTTTAAGTTATTAAAAAAAATGCCTAAAAAATGGCAGCAACCTCGCTGCAATTTTCATGGTTGCCAATTATTTTCTTAAAAAAATTGCGATGGGTATCGCATACCCATTATAAGTGTTGTAAAATTTGTTGCAAATGTTTTCGACACTTGTGATGGGTATTGTAAAATTCGGGATAACAATGATCAGATATCTTATCATTTTTGACGAAACTGAAACCATATTCAATATTCGATACATTTTTATAACTGAAAAAATTCAAGGATGGTTTTTGTATCCGAAACCCAACAAAAATTTGGATATCCGATAAAGGTCGAAATAACCATAAATTTTTTTTAAAATAAATTTATTATTATTATCATATATATTTTTTAATTTTTGGTCGGATATAGGATACCTAATTTCCAAACTGAAATATAACCAATATCCACTAAATTTTGGATATCAGATAACTTTTTAATCAGAAAATATCAGGGATTCGAAATAACCGATCATATTTCCATTGTTATGAAAAACCCATCTTAAAAAAATGGCAACAAATTTATGAAAATGGCAGCAATTTGCTGTCATATTTTAATGGGAAAAAAAAAACATTTTTTTGGAACAGTTAAGTTGAAATGAATTATAAATGCATTTTTATATTTAAAAAGTGAATTTGCTCATTTCTCCAAAGGAATATTTTGGCTGTCTAAATTAATATTTTGAGTTAATAAATGTCTAAAATTAATAGTTCCCATTTTATATGATATTATGGTATTAATTATTGATATTTGTGTTCCCGATTCTTATCAAATTATTCTCGTTATTTGTGCATTTCATAATGGTCTTAATTCTTGTCAAATGTGTATGTAATTATAATGATCTTCATCCTTACCACATAAGCATTCCTCTTGATTCTTACAATGTGTGTATGCTATCATAAATTCATAATGATCTTGATCTGTTCCATACATATATTATTGCTAATATTTTCTACAAATGTATGCCATAATAGAATTTTTTTTTTAATCGTTTGAAATCTCGCTGCCAAATCATTCATTCCGAATCTAGGTAGAGTAGGTAAAACCTCCGGTTGTCATAAGTTCTTACAAGAAACATGTTGTACATATAGTGTCATTAAACTAGAAATCAGCATGCAACAAATAAATGAAACCAGAAAAATAGATCTAATATGCATAAACCCTAGAAAACCTTAAGACTTGAGAATAAGTAAAACTTGATGAAAACTTTGATCCGAGTCGAGATAAATCTCTGTCCTTAAGAACATATCAGCCCCGTCTCGGTGCTCTACGGATTTGTGGCTAATGTTCTCACAGGATAACTCAGATTCCTCTTGTTCAAGGGGCACACCTTAACAAGATCTTGAACTTGGAATATGGTGGAATACTCCCAGACTCAAGAAAGCAATTAAAACTCTCACTTGTAAGATGAAATTCAGATTTCATTTGTATGTCTTTAAAGGAACATAATGGCTTCCTTTTATAAGCATGGAATGGTGCCTCAAGGACACCCTTTGTGTTAGAGTGCAACCCTCCAAAAGGTTGCACCACTCCTATGCATCCCTTGAGCATAGGACCATGTTACACACAAATGGAGGACATGTCCCTAAGGGGTACCATCCAAAGAACATGTCACTCCTCCATCCAACACAAAATATTTGAATATTTGAAGAATTTACAACAATCCCCCACAATTTTTCAAATATTCATGAAAACACTTGAGAGAGTTTCAGTGAACTAAAACTGCATCGAAATGGGTAGCTTTCGCCTTGAACCTTTCCTAGTGAATGACAATCGGATTTACTTGGCAAACCAGTGACCCATAGTCTTGAACTATTCTGCCGTTGGTGTAAACCAAGACAACTGCCAACACACAGCTTTACTTCGACCATTTCCCGTTCTACGGTTGTGTTCATTTCGGCCCTGAACAACGGTCCCGGATTCATCAAGTACTTTAGGGTAACTCGCCTTTTAAAAGTTCCAATGGAAGCAGCCTCACTTCTTACTTGAAATAGGTGATCTACTATGAAAATGTAATCTGTCTTTACCCTCATTAGGACTCATCTCCTAATATAGATATCATTAAAAGCCTTAACTTATCCTAACCAATGACAGACAGCACTCAGCGTCATTATCGGAATGAGAAAAAGTATAAAACTCTTCAGTGCTTGTTTTGAATTGCACAAAGTTTCTGTTGTCCCTTTTGAACCTAGATCTTGAGATCTCTAGTCAGCTAGGTTGGGTTTCCACAATGATAATTCTTAGATTATAGGCTTCAAGCACATTCCCCTCGATGACTTCTAACCTTGCTCTCGAGGTAAACCTTTAGTTAGTGAATCCGCTAGGTTTTCTTCGACTCAACATAATCGATCGATATTATGCCACTTGAGAGCAGTTGACCTATGGTATTATGTCTCCGACGTATGTGTCGAGACTTACCATTATACATTGTATTTTGGGCTCTCCCAATAGCCGATTGGCTTTCACAATGTATGCTAATCGTTGGCACCGGTTTGGCCCAACTAAGAATATCCTCCAGGAAGTTTCTAAGTCATTTTGCTTCTTCCGCTATTTTGTCTAATGCTATGAACTTTGATTCCATAGTAGACCGGGCAACACATGTTTTCCTCGAGGATTTCCATGACACGGCTGTATTACCAAGTGTGAAAACAAATCCAACCGTAGATTTGGAATCCACTGTATCAGATATCCAGTCAGCATCGCTGTATTCCTCTGGAACATCAGGATATCTATCGTAATGTAGCCCATATTTTGAAGTTTCTCTTACATCAAAACTCTTACTATGGCTTTCCAGTGGTCATGTCCTGGATTGCTTGTATATCTGCTAAGCCTGTTCACAGCTTGAACGATATCAGTTCGTGTGCAATTCGTGAGATACATCAGACTTCCGATGATAATTGAATACTCTAATTGCGATACGTTTAAGCCAGTATTATTTGATAGAGGAAGAGTTAGGTTAGCTACTCCCAAATCTTTCATATCAAATTTACTGGATAACACTTTCTTGGTAGACTGAATCAACTCATGATTATTACCAATTATCAGCATATCGTCTATATAGAGACATACAATGACATATCCTTTTTGAGTTGATTTGGTGTACATACACTTATCACACTCATCAGTTTTAAACTCACTTGACAACATCTCTTTGTCAATTTTCTCATGTCATTGTCTAGGTGCTTGTTTTAATCCGTACAAGGATTTTACAAGTTTGCACATCTTCTGTTCTTATCCAGGAACATTAAACTCTTCTGGTTGTTCCATGTAAATCTCTTCATTCAATTCACCACTCAAGAATGACGTCTTTACATCCTTTTGATGTATTTCAAGACCAAATATAGCTGCTATGGCTATGAGCATTCTTATCGATGTGATACGAATCACTAGTGAATAGGTGTCAAAGTAAACAAGGCATTCTTATTGTCTATAACCTTTTATGACAAGCCTTGCCTTGTACTTAACTATTGATCCATCCGTTTTCATCTTCCCTTTGAATATCCATTTGTAGCCCAGTGGCTCACAACCTGGAGGAAGATCAACCAACTCCCAAGTATGGTTCTGTAGGATTGAATCAATCTCATTGTTAATAGCCTCTTTCCAAAGAGGTGACTCCGGAGAAGTCATTGTTTCTTTATAGCTTTGAGGCTCATTTTCTAACTAATATGTCAGAAAATCGGATTTGACTCTTGGTCAACATGATCACTGTCCTTGACAGTATCAACAGATCTTTTGAGAGACTCTCTTATTTGTCTTTCCTTACAAGGAGATGTCTCTTCAAAAAATATTGCATTCCTTGACTCAATCATCACATTTAGATTGATGTCAGGAATCTCATACCTGTCTACCAAGAATCGATACGCACTACTGTAGTAAGCATATCCAATGAATATACAGTCAACAATTTTAGGTCATATTTCACCTTCTTAGGTTTAGGAACCATCACCTTGGCAATTGGCAAAACACCCCCACATTTTTAGATATTTGTAGGAAGGTACATAACCTTTCCACAACTCATATGGTGTCTTGTCCAATCTCCTGTGAGGAAGCTTGTTCAGAACGTAGTTCACGGAAAACATGGCTTTCCCCCATAAGTTCTGAGGTAAACCAGAACTATTCAACATGACATTCATCATTTCCTTCAACGTTCGGTTTTTGTACTCAACAATCCCGTTTGTTGAGGAGAATAAGGAGCAGATGTTTCGTGAATAATTCCCTGTACAGAACAATATTCACCGAATGATGAAACATATTCACCACATCTATCACTCCTGATTCTTTTGATTCCCTTGCCAAGTTCATTTACAACTTCGTTCTCAGTGTATAAAGCTCTCAATAGCTTCAGTTTTGCTCCTCAGCAAATACACATAACAG
This sequence comes from Zanthoxylum bungeanum, assembly GCA_019454045.1. Taxonomy (NCBI): domain Eukaryota; kingdom Viridiplantae; phylum Streptophyta; class Magnoliopsida; order Sapindales; family Rutaceae; genus Zanthoxylum; species Zanthoxylum bungeanum. The sequence continues at coordinate 38,485 of SKCR01044779.1, forward strand.
AATCTTGTGCTTTCATCGATAAAAGTGACAAAGTACTTTTTACCGCCTCTTGTTTGCACAATATTCATGTCACACACGTCAATGTGTACAAGTTCCAAGGGTTCAGAACTTCGTTTTATGATATTCTATGTATTTTTACTTCAACAAATGCCTCACATTTATGTTGGCTATCAATGCAATTTTATGTATAAGGTCCATGTTAATTAATATACGCATTGTATCATAATTAACATGTCATAACCTCTCATGCCATACATTTTGTGACTCAATAATATAAGCAGAAGTTTCAACTTTATTAATAGCACAATTGACAATCATTGAAAAGGCCCTCAGCGAGGTATCATTTTCCTACATAGACATCATTTTTGGTCAATATAATCTTGTCAGAAACAAATACAAACCCGAGATCGAGTTCTTCTGAATATCTGGAACATGCAGTATATTCTTCAATGTTAGCTCCTTTCTGGATGTCATCTTCAGAACCACTGTGCCTTGTCCAACGACCTGAGAGGTAGACGAGTTTCCCATTGTCAGATGATCACCGCCATCGACCTTCTGATACAAGGAAAACATCTTGATATCTGCACAGATATGACGAGTAGCCCCAGTGTCTACCCACCATTCTCTCGGATTCCCAACTATGTTGGCTTCGGTTACCACTGCTGATAGTTCCATCTCTGAGATCTCATCAGTCAGCTGCTCACCTTCAGTGACATGGGCCTCATTTTTCTTTTTCTTGCCCTTGTCTTGAGACTTCTTGTTTCTGCAGTCCTTTGACATATGACCGCTCTTTCCACAGTTGTAGCATTTCCCCTTGAACTTCTTGTTCGAAGAATCAGCTCCACCGTTCTTTCTCTTCTTGCTACCCTTTACACCCTCAATGATGTTGGCCTTAGGCTCTACAGTCTTGTAGCTGGCCTTCTCGGACATCATGTTGTCCTCCTCGATTCTCAATCGAACACTGAGGTCTTCAGGGCTCATCTGCTTCTTTTTGTGTTTCAGATAGCTCCTGAAGTCCTTCCATGATAGAGGTGATTTTTCAATTATGGCGGCAACTTGAAACATCTCACAGAGTTTCATTTCCTCATCCAGTATTTCATGAATGATCAACTGCAGTTCTCTCAACTGAGACATCACTGTCATTGAATCTACCATCTTGTAGTCCAAGAACCTACCCACGACAAATTTCTTTTGTCCGGCATCCTTGGTTTTATATTTCTTCTCGAGAGATTCCCAGAGAATCTTCACTGAAGTCATGCATTGGTAAACATTGTACATGGTATTATCAAGACCACCCAAAAGGTAGTTCTTGCATAGGAAGTCGCCAGACGACCATGCCTCTTCTCGCAGTTCCTTGGCTGCCTCTGATTCATCCTCCACAGGACCCGGAGGATCTTTGAGGTACTTAGCCAACTGCAGAGTTGTCAGGTAGAACAACATTTTACTCTGCCACTGTTTGAAGTTTGTGTTTGGGCAGTTGTGGAACCCCTAGGGTCGGATCGGTGCCCCGATCAGGAGAAATGAGTCTAACCCATGGATATCAAGTATGGATATAATTTTAAATCATTTGATGAAATACTATATTTCATTACGAGTGTATAGGAAAAAACCGGGACTGAATCGGAGTCCGGAAACTCCAAAACGAACAAAAACAAAATTACCGTGCCCGTACGTGAATACGCGCGTGCTACAGTGCACGCGCGCAGTGCACGCTACAGTATGCGCAACACTGTAGCAATCAGGTCTTAATTTTTTTTTTGTTTCTTTTGCTCAGCTCAACTGGAATACACTTTCCAGTGAGCTGATGCAATTAGGGTCTATTACCCTAATTGCTTCTGGTTTTCCCTAAACACTTAAAAACACCCAAAAATAATTTTTAATTTCAAAACCAATATAAACACATGTTATAGAATAAAAATCTAGTTTTTCAAAATATCAAATATTTTTCCAAAAAACATAAATTTATTCTAAATACGCATTAGCGTAAATTTTGAATCAATTACACAAACCATTTTAGAATCTCAATTACGAAATGTCCCGTGAACAATTCTAGTCCACCTAAAGGTGGTCAAGTGAATCTAGAATGGTAGCCATAGTTCTAAACTTTAATCTAAAGTTCCAAACTCTAATTAATTGTTTCATGTCCAACATGAACATCTTTGACCTAATTACAAACATGTTGTGTTTATACTTCTAAAGTATCCTAACACAATTGATTAGCATTATTCAACATTAAGCTATGTGATCATACATCTAATACACAAATAAACATAGCTTTGGAGAGGATCAAACATTACCTAGTAAGCTTGATGCAAGATCCAATCTACTTCTCCTTTGTTGAAATTATTGGAGAACCTCCAAGGTGTGCAAGCTTGACTCCAAGATCCAATCTTGTGTCCAATACTTCCAAGCTTCACTTCAAGATCCAATCTTGATTTCTCCTAGATGAAATGTCATAGAGACCTCACAAGCTTCTCTAAACACTTCTCTAACTTAGGCTAATCTCTCAATAATTTGCTTATACTTGTATTTGAACTTGTATTTAAAACATTCATAAAGCTTGCTATTTATAACAAAACTTAGGCAATTTTTAATTAATAAAAGTTGTAATCAACTTTTAAGTGGGCTTAATCTAATTTGTCCAAATATGTATAATTAGGTGTGACTAATCTCCATTGTCTCCCACTTTAATTTAATACAATTAAATCAAGCCAAAGATTAGGAAATTGATTAGTTAAATGTTTGCCACCTTGATTTAATCCAATTAAATCAAGCCAAAACCACATATTATTACATACTTACAATTACCATAATATCCTCATATGGTAGAGATAATTATGATTTTACAATTAAGTCATTGTGTAATTATTGAATTAATCCAATTAGGTCAAAGTAAATAATCAATGTTATCCAATAACACTTGATTATCTTAGTTGATAATTATAATATCGAATATTATATTTTATCAAAAATAATCGGCTACCAAGTGCTCAACGAGTACACTTCATATTGGGACTCTCTAAGTTCAGACATGTTCGTCATATAAGCCTGGCTAATATGTACGCAATTCGGCCACCTCCGAATTCGCGAAGAACACGAACGACCTTTTTGAACTATACAAGTCGAGGTCATCACATATGTTTAACAATCCCTCTGTCGTAGGCTATCCGAGTTGTGCTTAGGAAACATAGAATATACCGTCAAGTTTCCAAGACGCACTTCTCATGTCGACATGTCCACGATTCTTCATAACAGATGCAATCCACCCTAGGTGATCGACTTTGGCCAAGGATTTACTAACATGGATACCTAAACCACTTATGGTACACATACGGGCCGACAGATCCTATCTTGCTTCGCATTTGATTACTGCGTGCATCGGTCCACACCCAACGAACATCTAGAGGCCAGACCATGAAAGGTTTCTGACATACATGGCATCTAAGTGTGGAGGATCTCACACAAAATCAATGCTATCCTATAGTCAAAGGATTACATATGCTACTCGACTCGAGGAGATTCCTATTGACGATGGTGTGTACTTCCAACTATTAGGAATCACCAATGAGTCATTCAGTATTCGCTCCAACGAATACCCACATGTCTATACGAGTTTCCAAAACTCATGGTACATCGCGTTAAACCATTGGAACTCCAATTCCAATATACGACATGTGCTAGTCTTCTAGGTTATAGGAATTCGACCGTATTCCAAAACCAACGACTATGAATATTTACTTTAAGAATAGTTTACACATAGTGTCAAAACTATTCTAAGGTCGATGTCATTCTTAGCATAACGATACATCAATTTAATACGCGTAATGACAATACCATTAATAGGGTATGAAATGAAAAATATAGTTATTTTATTAATAAATAATAAAATGTACAATTCAGATTGTCACTCCAAGCACTAACTCCATTAGTTTGCTCCACCAAACTTCTCCGGATTTTCTCCATGAGAGACCGATACTATGATGTTTCCGCTTGGAAAAATCAACATGGGTCAATAGGTCTACAAAGGACAAAATGCGCAATGATCAACAAATGATCTTGTTCAAAGTGATATACTAAGTTACCACTTGTTGTTCTATTGGACGGTGGTTCCAATAAACACAAGTCCTTGAATTTCAACTAAAGATTCTTTAGAAAAATGAATAAACGAATATTCCCATAGGACGAGGGGGGTCCGGAGTAACCACTTAAATCTCTGACCACTTAGGCTCTTATCGCCTTTTTGACAGAATATTCTTTAAACACTTTTTCAATGAGATCTTTTAGCAATTCAAACTCAGTATTACACTTATTCAATAGCACAAACTGTATACGATATGTGTAGATATATGTGTAAGTGTCAATCAAGATTTGATGGAATTGCTTGTGTAAAATTACACTTTAAATTCTCAACCAAGTATGCAACACACAATAAATTTTTCAACTTTATCACTAAGTGTATGCTTGTGATAATTGAACAACCTAATAATAACTTAAATCTATACTACCAAGATTATTGTGATTCAATATATGATTAACTAAGTTAATATTAATATAAGTCTTTGCAGTTTATAACAATTCTAGGGCTATTTCGTTAGTGTCGCGTTCGTATCTACGTTCGAACGAGACTGTCCAGTGTGTGTACGTTCGTGTTGCGTTTGATAACGCGTTCGAACGAAATGTTCCAGAGAGTTCACGTTCGTGTAGCGTTTGATAACACGTTCGAATGAAATGTTTCCAGAGAGTTCACGTTCGTATAGCGTTCGAGAACGCATTCGAATGGAATGATTCCAGAGAGTTTGCGTTCGAGTTGCGTTTAGGACGCGTTTGAACGAACTAAATCAGAAGGTCTGCGTTCGATTCGCGTTTGAAGACGAGTTCGAACGTTCTTAGGCAGAAGGCTTGCGTTTGAAGACGCGTTCGAACGTTCTTACGAATTTTCAGATTTTTGCCTTCACGTGCGTCGGGCGTTCGAACGCCCTACGGGTTTTTCATGCACAATTTGTATTTTTCTAGAAATTTTCTTAACTACGCATGCGATTTACTATTTAACAACACTAGTTGATAAGTTCTTAAGATTGTTGTACATATAGTGTCATTAAACTAGAAATTAGCATGCAACAAACAAATCAAACCAGAAAAAGAGATCTAATATGCATAAACCCTAGAAAACCTTAAAACTTGAGAATAAGTAAAACCTGATGAAAACTTTGATCCGAGTCGAGATAAATCTCTGTCCTTAAGAACTTATCAGCTCTGTCTCGGTGCTCTACGGATTTGTGGCTAATGTTCTTCTAGGATAACTCAGATTCCTCTTGTTCAAGGGGCACACCTTAACAAGATCTTGAACTTGGAATATGGTGGAATACTATCAGACTCAAGAAAACAATTAAGACTCTCACTTGTATGATGAAATTCAGATTTCATTTGTATGTCTTTAAAGGAACATAATGACTTCCTTTTTATAAGCATGAAATGGTGCCTCAAGGACACCATTTGGGTTAGAGTGCAACCCTCCAAAGGGTTGCACCCCTCCTATGCATTCCTTGAGCATATGACCATGTTACACACAAATGGAGGACATGTCCCTAAGGGGTATAATCCAAAGAACATGTCCCTCCTCCATCCAACACAAAATATTTGAATATTTGAAGAATTTACAACAGAACACACTCCATTGATTCGAACTCAGAATCTTAAGGTGAGATCCTGAACTCTAAACTATCTAGCCACGCCTATTAAGGACGCCATAATAGACTTGATTAAGAGGGATCCAAGATAAATCAATAACAAGGGGAGCTTACAAAATATAATTAAAATTCACTCCCAAACTCACAATTTTTTGTCACATTCTTTGCCATAATGTGTGTGAGGGCCTACACAGAGACTTTGGAGTTTTAGACAACAAGTTGTTAAAACAATCAAGTCAATAGTTTGGTGACATGTTACTTTTAGGATAACTAGTAATTCGACATGTTACTTTAAAATGTGAATAGTTGTTTTTTCATTAAATAATCTAAGAAGAAATTAATTGATCCTTCTAAAGTTATATATATATATATATATATATATATATATATATATATATATAGTATAGAGAAAGAGAGTCAATTAGCAATGATGAAAAATCATTCAAGAGCTATAAAAGTTTCTTTACATGTCATGATTATCACAAAATGAAATCAAAAATTTTAGAAACTAAAATAAAAATTTACATGGGGAACTAAATTGAGGGACAGAGCAGTGGCCCCATGATTGCACCCACTGCAATTTTGAAAAAACCGATTGATTTATATATCATTTCTCTTCTTACTACTCAATTCCAATTCTTTACTTTCAATATTTCATAATAATAATAATAATAAATGACATTGACATTTTAGTGGGTCCAAGTGTGACCCCTAAAGTTTTTCACTAATAATCTCAAAATTCTAAAAAGACGACGCATAAGGTATAGTGATGGCCATGATTAAAGCAAAATGGACATCTTGATGTCCTGCATGATACGAAGCGAAGATTAAAGCTTGTTCAAAATACAAATCTCTCTTGGAGGACACATGACATCTCATGTAACATTTATGGATGAAACTACTATAAAATTGTAAAAAAGATGACGATTTTAAAGGACATACGATACGATGATGGTTTTAAAACTCTCATCTTAAATATTATCATTAATTAGGTTAACATTTAATGATAATTTTAAGAGTCGTTAAATATTAGACATATAATGAGGATTCTTTGATATAATCGTCATTCTTTTGCACATATATATAATGTCAGATTTTATCAATAAACCGTTAAAATGTTGACTTTTTTTTTTAATAAATCGTCATGTTTTTTTTTTAACAATTCAATGACGGTGATATTTTAAAAACTGTCATAAAATGTCTTATTTAATAATATCTAAATAATGATCATTTATTAAAATAATCATCATTATTGAAAAACTTAAGATGAGTCATAAAATACTTTTAATGTTGATTTTTCATAAATTTTGAATTAACTTTATGTAATTTTGTAATAATAGAATAAATTTATAGAGCCTATGATGAATCACGTTAATTATCTTATTTTTGTTCATGATCTCAAATTTTTTATTTTATTTAATCATCTTATATATAATATATTACATGACTTTCAATTGTAATGGACAAAAAAAAATATACATTACATGATTGCCATGTTCAATTTATTATTAGAAGGTAGCTATAGCAGCCTAGCAATAGCTAGCATTGTATCAAAAGTAGCTCCATAGACATTCTCCATCAGAATTCCCCGGGGAGTCATCAGACGGCGGAGAGTTTATTATTCTCGGCGGCGTCACCATCATTCCCTCTGCCATGTCAACTAACAAATTAGGCATGTTCAAAATCGCCTCCTCATCAATAAACTCTCCAGTCACACGATCATCATCACCACCACAGGACGACCGTTGATCCATTCTTCGATTCTCATCACTCACACTCTCAGTCTCTCTTCGAGCCGCAGCCGCAGCTGCGTTACGTATGTCAAGAGAAGAAGAAGAAGCAGGGACAGGATAGCTTGCAACAGAGTTAGGGAAATTAAGCACAGCATCATTTCCCTTTAGGGCTATGGCCGCAACATCATAAGCGGCCGCAGCCATTTCTGGCTTGGGATACGTTCCAAGCCATATACGTGTACTCTTACGTGGCTCCCGGATTTCGGATACCCACTTGCTGCCCCGGCACCGGATGCCTCGATACAAAGGGTGTTTCTTTGTGGAACTTGATGTGGCTGCTGCAGCAGGCATGGTGGTGTTATAGGGTTGGGCTATATTTTCACTTATGGGTGGAGAAGATAAATTTTGACACGTGGGAATATGTGGGCGCTCTTGTTCTTCTAATTTGGGCACGTTGGTGGGATTTTTAGGGTCTTGATCACCCATATGTATAAATAATATAAGGTTTAGGAATTGAAGATATTGAATTTGAGAGGTTTAGTTTAGTTTATGTAGGGTATTTAAAGTATATACAACAATTACAAAAAGTGAAAGCGTGGGCAATTCGCGGGTTCGCTTGAAAGTCATGGCATCCAGTAATATATGTGTGTATATATATATATATATAAGGGATAATCGGGGGTGTCTGAACTAGCTGATGCGTACTTTGATTAATCTTCGGGACCTGTAATCCGCCTTCAGAAGTTTCGCAGCACAAATCAAGGTAAATCGCTGATTTTTTACCCCATAAGACATGACTCGAAATTCGAACTTTAAACTTAAAAGGAAACAACTCACTTAAACCCATTGTCTTTACTACTGAAGCAACTCCTTAACCCTTAGGGTTGGTAATAATAATATTGCTAGCCAGTGTTTCTAGATTCCTTGTAATGTGAGATTGAAGGTGATAGTGAGACTGCGAGAGCAATACACACGCATTAGACTCATATATAAGCTAGCAATTAGCTGTTAATTAGCTACGTTTTGACATATAGAAACGCCATGCATCTGCTTTCTTCACCCTTAGTGGGAGTTACTGAAGCTTGATCTTTTAGCCATGGTGCTTGCGTTTAGTGCTACTAAATTAACAAATTCAATACCAAGGATCATGCTTCTGCATTGGTTAATGTAAAAGTTGAGCTAGTACATGGAGTACTGCATAAGTCAATAATATTATGTGACGGTAAATTAACAGTCACAAGTACATGGTTTGGTGGTGTAGGATTTAGAGTCAGATCTTCAGATTATGGGTTCGAATTCAGAGATTGCGTTTCTTATAAGAGTTTGGAACAGC
>SKCR01044780.1:0-47729 GCA_019454045.1 Zanthoxylum bungeanum
CCACCTGGCTTGGATATGGCCGAATGGCCCCATTGATTACAGGAGTCTCGGGTAAACCGAACCCAGGGAGGTTTCTTCCCCTGCGAGTCGGCTGGTGAGTCCCATTGAGAACCACCCAAGGAGGGCACACACGGGGTGTCTTCCTCCCCCGTGGGGATTTGCCTGACCGCCCCGAATCGTCGTATCCGTAGCCTGGTTAGCCGGGACACTAAATTGTAAGGTTCAAAATTATGTTTTGGGAGGCACCGGGCAGGACGCTGCCTTGGAGCATCCGAGTTGTTATTTTTACTTCTTGAATTTGTGTGGAGTATGTGCTAAGTCACCTTCATTTTGTTAACTTTACTTTGTTCCGATTTTTATTTTTCGCTGATGTCTGGCAAGGGGACGCCCGCGCCAGGATCCGCAGAGCCTCAGAGGTTGAAAATCTTCCATCGTGTAAATCTGTAATGCTCCTCCAGCTCGGTGCTGGATTCGTTTCACTGAGTCTGTATCGTTCCACCAGCTCGGGGCTGGATTCGTTTCACCGAGTCTGTGTCGTTCCACCAGCTCGGGACTGGATTCGTTTCGCCGAGTCTGTATCGTTCCACCAACTCGGGGCTGGATTCGTTCCGCCGAGTTTGTATTGTTCCACCAGCTCGGGGCTGAATTCATTCCACTGAGTCTGTATTGTTCCACCAGCTCGGGGTTGGATTTGTTTCGCCGAGTCTGTATTGTTATACCAACTCGGGGCTGGACTCGTTCCGCTGATGCTACTGATCTCTCCAACCTCGGGGTCAGGTTACGTCCCACCGAGTACCTGATTTCGGCGTGAGGACGAACCGTATGAAAATATTAAGGATGACCCGAGTTGGCACCAGAGCAATTTTCTGCACAAATTCCAAGGGTCAGCCACCTGACGGTCGATCAACACATTTCTGATTTTTGTAGATCTCGGCACCAACTCACACGCTTGTTGGAATCGAGAACTAGGGGATTGATGTTGATGGAGATTTCCGCGGCTAAGGTTTCTGAACAGTTTGGTAAGGGCAAATGAGGAAATTCTCCTCATCCGAAAGGACCAGGGGGTTAGAAGGGTATATGTTGTTCTCCAACCCGGCTTGGAGCTCGGGTAAAGGTTTTTTGGGTACGACCGACCAGAAGATGCAACATGGTACCAACTTTAGAGACCGACAACATCAGAACCGAGGCCGACCACATTAGATCGGAAGCTCGACTTGGTTCTGTCCTGCCTCCTAGAACAAGTTGATGAGTTCGGATATTTCGGGTCAGGATGGAGGTAGTCTGGGAAGCCTGGCAGGTCACTTGGCCGACCTCTTGAAGACCGACGTATCAGAGTAGTTGGATTTTTCCCTCCAAAATCAACTATCACATTCGAAATTCGACAGGCTGTCATCATTAATGAAAATGTTTGACAGTGTACTTTTACGGCATGATGTGACGGGAAATCAGAGGATAGACTTTGCTTTTGGTGATGTCAGATTGAGGAAGAGAACCTGTCAGATCGACGAAAATCTGTAGACCTGCAGGGCTGGCGTCACAAAGATATGAAAACAGTGTTGAATATCCATTAGTATATAAGAGAATGTTGATCACATTTGTAAGGGTTACAAATTTTTCCATTTGAGAATCACTTGTAAGAAGTATTGAAAGAGAACCAACTGCTCGGTTTCTTTAGACCTTCACTAAAACAGGTGGGCCGAGCTCGGTTTGGTAATAAAAACAAACCCCCACCCCACTTTGTGCCCGTGGATGTAGGCAGGATTAGCTCTCCCGAACCGCGTTAAACACCCTCTGTTCGATTTCTTGTGTTTGTCTTGTTTTTCGCCAGATTTGCCTTTGGTCTCCCCATAACCAAACAAATTCAAGGTTGAAGGAGGATTGTCTCGGGAGGGTTATCTCGAAACTACCTCTGGGACGAAAATCACCCGTCACCAACTTATATAGACACCGTTTGGTAAAAAGTATTAATTGAGAGTATAAATTAATTTATAAATATTATATTAAGAGTATAAATTAACTTATAAGTTCACCAAACGATAAAAAAAATTTCCCACACTTAGAAATGAGGCCCAAGTCTTAATGAAATTGAACACTGTGTACTAAATCAACGATTTTTGTCACTTAATGTAATTACCTACCCATAAAGTATTAACCTTTGAATTAATTCAATCTTATCTCAATATATTATATTATAATATACAAAAAGCATTTTTTTTTTTTACTTGCAGAGCAATTGCTACTGATCCACTATCAATCAAGTTGACTATATTATATAAAGTCGGCTATAAACAAGTTTAATCATTAATGATACATCTATAAAATATATACACACACAAACAAATTGAGTTACTATGTTAACATGACATAAATAGATTGATTGGATAAAAATATCATCACATATTTCGCATAATTAATTTATAAATGGATTGAATCTTTATTTAATCTATTTATATCATAAAAAATTAAAAACCCCTCAACTCAATTTTTATCAGTGTTATATCGGATACCAGCCTCATGTCTAAAGCTGATTCCACCACGGATGTAGAATATATTGCAGTTTCTGAAACTGCAAAAGAAGCTGTTTGTGTTAAGAATTTTATCACATAGATGGCAGTTGTCCCAAATATCTGAAATCCGATTCCGTTATACTATGATAATAATGGAGCCATTGCGCAAGCAAAGGAACCGATGGTGCATCCGAAATCGAAGCATGTGGAACATAAGTATCACACCATTCGAGAGATTGTGTCGCAAGAGGACATTGTCGTGTGCAAGATCCCAAGTGAAGATAATGTAGCAAACCCGCTTACCAATGCCAACCTCCCAAGTTATTTGATAAACATGTGGAGTCTATGGGTATGAGATACAATCGATATTGGCACTAGAGCAAGTGGGAGAATTTGTTAGGATTGGTGCTCGGAATGCCAATTTCTTTTGTATTTCCATGTAAATATTTTTATAAATATTTTATTATGAATAAAATAAACAACTTCTTTAATATAAATTCCTTCCAAGAAAAATATATGAAATCGAAAAAATTTGATTTTTCGCATTTCGCTGCATTACCCGATTATACCGTTAAAAATCCCAACAATAACATCATATAAAAATTATGTATATGGAGCTTATATTTTGATTGGATTGACAATATTTAAATAGTCCAAGTATATGGTATGGTGTGATATGGTATTGTATTATATAGTAATTAACGTTATTATATTTGGGAAGATGATATAGTATGGTATGATTAAATAATAAAATGACTAAAATGCTCTCAAACATTTCTTGTGTTTTATGGAAATTGTGTTTGTTATACCCTCAAACATGTTTGGGAAAACCTTTTAATTATTTTTGTTTATTAATATAATATATTTAATAGGGTAAATTGTCATTTTAAAATTTTGTTAAGGATATTTTAGGAATAAAAAATTATACAACCATAGCAAACCACCAAATTTCTCATTTAAAAAACTCTTTAAAATCTCATGGTTTTCAAACTATAAGATTATATTGAGAAATCATACTATGAACATGTATGTTAAAACAAACAATGATTTGAACTATACTATACTATTTGAAATCATGACAAACCATTAACTAGGGGTGTTCGTAGGGTCGGGTCGACTCGCGACCCAACCCGACCCGCAGTGGTCGGGTTTAGAAATTTTTAAAATTAATTTCGGGTCAATTTGAACTCGACTCTAAATTTCGGATCGGGTCATGGGTTTGGGCCAGGAAAATCGGGTCTGACCCGACCCGATATAAATTATACATATAGTTTTATTAATACAATTTTGACAATAAAAATGTGTAGCTGGAGCAACAAAGTATTTATTTAGTTCGTTCCTGGTCATTGGTTCGAATCCCAGCTGAGATTCGAACTCATGATCACTTCCAAATTAATCCAAGACTTAACAATTTCAGCTACATACTTATTCTGTCAAACTTATATCAATATATATATATATTATATTCACGAAATATTATGTCAACTCGACCCGTTACGACCCGACCCGCGCAGGTCACCTTCTCAAATTTCGAGTTTCGGGTATGAAGACCCGAATGACTCGACCCCATCGAGTCATAAAAAATTATGAAAAACTCGACCCGACCCGATCCGTGAACATCCCTACCAATAACAAAACGTTAAATTTGGAAACATGCGGGTGGAAATGTGCATTTTATCAAATCTAAAAGCCATGTCATGTTGATCAAAATGAGAGTAGTATTGAGCTTCAAAGGCACATGAGAGACTTTGTAATCAAATTATTATTATTTTTTCAAATATCAAATTATTATTATTTTTTTCAAACTTTCAATATGTAACAAAATCTTAATGTATAGTTTTCTAAAATTAATAAATATGTCTTTTAGTATATTCCATTTTATAATTTTTTTTATTGATATATAACAAAATCTTAATGTAAACATGTATTTAACTATATTAGAAACACTTTAATAGTTTACTTAATATAACTTCTAACTCTTAAACTTCTATTAATAACCATTAAAAAAATATGAAAAATTAAAATGTGAAAAATTGATCATTAATAATATATCATTTACTTAATCACCAACAATTAATTTTTCCCCATTTCCATATATAATATTTTTTTGAAAATTAATAAGTTATTATGGAGTGCTTTTGGAATTCTTGATTGATGTGATTATTTAAATTAGTGTGTTGGTAAATACCCAAATATAATATCATGATTAATTATCATTAGATAATAAAAATATATAAATAATTTAACTTTTATCTATGTATCTTTATCAATAATTAAATCATTCAAATTACACATCCAAAATTCAAAATTAATAACTAATGAATGATAATTAATAAATGCTAAAATGTTCAAATGCTTAAATGGATATCATCCATTATAAATGCGATTGACATAGATTGTTTGAAATGAGAAAGTATTTTTAGCTAATATATATATATATATCATTAATTTCACGTCATTTCGTACCCAATATTTCAAAATATCGTGAACTTTCTCGCGATTAGTAGCTCCAGCCGCCACGTCGGCGGACTCCTTTGACGATGAAACTGATTAAGACTTCACGGCCCCACTGAAAAACTAAAAGCGAAGCAGATATTTTACTTTCTGAATTTTCTAATACTTTATATTTTTCTTTTTAATTAACAAAAAAAAAAAAAAAACATTTTGTCCGATTAACTTGCGGTTATATTTTCAAAGTGTCGGGTCCGAGCCGAAGCTTCGTCGTTTTGCTTTCGCCACCTTCGCCATCCTTTATTCTTCTTCTTCTTCTTCTTCATCTCATTCTCTCTCTCCGCAACGATCAAGACTAAATACATCTTTATTTCTCTCTCTAAAGCTAGGGTTTCTGGAGTGAGAAGCTGAGGCAGTAAGAAAACAGAGACAATAAGTGAAAATTTTGAGTATGGCAACTGCAAAGAGACAGCTGAAGGCTATGCTTCGAAAGAATTGGCTTCTCAAAATTCGTCATCCTTTTGTTACTGCCGCTGAGGTCTCGCTATATGTTCTAGATTTTTACTTAAAATTGATATTTGCCTGTTTTTGCCACAGTTTTAATTTTTGACTTTGATCGTAGTTTTAATTTTGATTTTGATCGTTGACTATTAAAGAACTGTTATATTTTGCTTGTTGTGTTGAGTTTAGTTAAATTTGTGGTTTTGTGTTTGTTATTGGTTCTAATTTTAGATTTTTTTTACTATGTTTTACAAACTTTTGACCGATCAAAAGAGATAAATGCTGAAATGAATTAAATGTTGAAAATAATATTCTGTTATTTTGGCAGATTTTGCTTCCTACGATTGTCATGTTGTCTTTAATAGCAGTAAGGACTCAAGTTGATACGCAGATTCACCCTGCTCAACCGTAAGTCTTCAGCAACCTCAGCTATATTTTTATTGTAGGCTTTTGTTTTGCTTTCAGTCTGTATTGCTGTGAAAACTGGAATGAGGCACCTCTTTTAGTTTGCAGTCCGGATACAAGTTCTTTGTGTAATACATAAAATATTAGGGAAATGCCTCTAATGGAGATTTTTCTAACACTGCATTGTCCAGATTTGGTAAATTATTAGACCATGTGTTGAAATAGGATTGGTCACTCCACCCAATAGAATACTTTTTTGGTTGGATAACCACATACTAGATCCCAACAACTGCTATCAGAATCAGCTCTAGTAGGCAGAATGTGGTGGACTTGGTGTTCAGGAAAAGGGCTGGAGTGAAGGACTGAGTCTCAATGGACAGAATGGTCTTTATTTACCGCCCACCGGCAGAGGTTTTGTGTGGGGGGAGAGATTGTTGAGTTTTTCCACATTGGCTAGTAAAGGGGTGATCCATGGGTTAACAAATATTTTGGGTTTTTCAACTCAATAGGGTAGCCTTTCGGTTGGATACTCCGATCCTTGGTCCCAACAATTTTCTCAGGTTACTTGTGGCAGGGAAATATATTTTGAATTAGTTGAACAATTGGAGGTTGTCTTCTTTAAAAAATTGGAGATGCTATTTCTATTCTATTCAATTCTCGTAGCCGACCCCACCTAGTGGGAAAAGGCTTTGTTTGGTTTGATTTGGTTATTCAATTCTCGTTGGAAAACACGAATACCATGCTACCTGACACACTGTCATTACCCAACTGATAGGCATCTAGCTTTCATGGTTAGGGAGAAATGATGGCGTTATGGTTTTGTTGAACTCATCTAGGTACATACGGAAGGACATGTTTGTCGAAATAGGCAAAGGCATATCCCCCAATTTTCAACGAGTTTTGGAAGTATTGTTGGCAAAGGGAGAGTATTTGGCTTTTGCACCAGATACAGAAGAAACAAGAACTATGATCAACTTAATGTCGATAAAGTTTCCCAAATTGAAGGTACCTATTTTATGTATGCTTGTGCATGTGTGTGTTTTTCATTTATCACTCTGCTTCTGATTTATTTTTAATTTTTTATCTAATGCTGAGTGTAATTTAAAGGGATTGATTTTTCCAGTACTTGTCAAATCCAGCAGTTTCTTGGACTTAAATTTGGATGAAGCAAAGCCACTAAGTCATGCTAATCGATGATTAAAGTTGTTTGAGGGAATAATATTAAAATATTGATGTTGGAAGGGGAATAATATTAAAATATTGATGTTGGAAGTTGCTTTTGTTGCAACCTAATTACTATGTTTGGGCTACTTATTTTGCTGTCCATCTCATCATTGTATATCACTTCCCAAATTAATTTCTCATTTGTTGGAGATTTAGACACAAAGTAGGCACAAATTTGACATGCATTATTGTTATATATGTTATTCTCTTGTTCTTCTACCTTCTACTTCTTCTTGCTTTTGATTTTGGCTCTTTCATTGTCATGCTTTTTCATTTCCTGAAACCACTTAGATAGATAGTCAAGCTCCTGTTAGGAAATTCAAGATTGCAAATTTAAATATTTCGATGTGGTTGTGGTGAAAGAGGACTGTGCCAATGTTATTAGTTAGGTTGTGCATAAGCTTTTTGCTCTTCTTTTCACTTTTTTCTCTTTTATAATTGGAACACTTAATGAGAGAGCTAGAAGTTCTTTCATCCACCTTGGTGGATCTAATAATCAAATCCTAGGAGTAGAATGAATTCGTTTTCATTTACTTTTGGAATTTTGCGAGCTATAGATCAATAATCTTAAATTTGGGTTATCTGCCAAAGAGGTATCACATATCTGTATTGGTAACGGAATAACCAGCATTGGACTCTGCTCAGGTTGTTAATGGTTGGGTGGGTTAGGATGGATCTTGACTTTGAATGTTACCAACTAGAAATGCGGGGGTAATAAAACAAGAGAATGGCCACCAAGCTTTTGAATATCTGCCTTTTCTATTGCAAGCTGTTTACTACTGATGGATTCATTTTTTAGGTATATATAGATATTTTTAAATTATCAGAGTTTAACTTTCATATACAAACAATGAGCCATTATGTTGAACTTTTCCCGTTTCACATGGAATCCCTTTATTCCTGCTAAATGAATTTTGATATCATATTTACAGCTAGTCAGCAGAATTTACAAAGATGAACTTGAGTTGGAAACGTACATAAGCTCAGACCTCTATGGTACTTGCAGTCAAGTCAAGTAAGTTATGCCTGTTTATTAAGGTACTATGCAGGGAATGTGCTGTAAATGAAGCAACCTTATGATGTTAATTCCTTAATTATTTTCATGGCTTTTATATGATCATTTAATATCCCTAATTACATGAACCTCATCATGTTTACCACAAGTCATCTTTTAGATGTCATGGCACTGGTGAACTCATTGGACTTGTTTTTTGTCTTTGTTTAGGGATTGTTTGAATCCAAAAATAAAAGGAGCAGTGGTATTTCATGATCAAGGTCCTCAGCTATTTGATTATAGTATACGCCTCAACCACACGTGGGCTTTCTCTGGATTTCCTGATGTTAAAACCATCATGGATACAAATGGCCCTTATCTCAATGACTTAGAATTGGGTGTTAATATCATACCGACAATGCAATACAGCTTCAGTGGATTTTTGACTGTACGACAACTTGTTCCTCTCTCTACTACATTTTTCGTTTTAGTTTTTCCCCTTTTCTAGTCTTTTAGATCGTATTGTTAGAAGTATTTGTTCTGTTAATGATATATTATGACTTTTGCAGTATTTAAGTGGTTTTAAGACAAATAATGTGATTTTTGCCCAGTTAGTGTTTTTTAATGTTTAAGAAACAGAATCATTCAGGTCGTAAGAGTTTGATTATTTACTTGAGAGTTTTTGAAGTGCTGGTCTGGGGTTCTTTTTACACACTGCTGACTGCACAAATAGATAGAAAACTTAAGTGTGTTTGTATAACGTATATCAGGCTACCTTTTTTTTTTTTTTAAATTATTGAGTGGACACGTTGACCAGCTCCTTTTTGATGTGTAATAAATTAGTTCTGTTTCCTATAAAAAAAGTGTGATTATACACATTCAAGGTTTTATATCTTAGAAAGCAGTTATTAATGGTTGTCCCATAAAGTATTTGGACTGAAATTTAAATTATCACTTATAGCTACTGTTTGCTTGATCAATTCTTTCTTGTTGAAGCTATAGGAGAAAGAGCATTATCCACAGAGGTTTTCTGTACAACTTATTAGCATTGACCATTGAGGCAATAATGACCAATTCTAAATGAACAAGATATAACAGGCAAAATATATATACATAAATAAATTACTTGTCTTTGAATTTGTAATTAGGGAGTAGGTAATGGTTGTTGGCAATCTTCATCACTTGGATCTCATGATTGTAGCTGAGTTTAAAGACCTGTAAGTTGTAATTGAATACTGTTGAATCTCCTAACATCATTTGAAGTTGTCTTTGTGTTAGTGTAACATTGTGGGATAAAGAGAGCAAATGTTTTTTCCTCAGGTCATCCTTACAAACATGACAGGCTTGGTCATATGTTTGTGTTAATGATATATTATCTTTCTCTTCCTCTTTTTCTGAGTCCATGTTTTGTATATTTTCTTTCTAATCTTCGTTCCCTGGTGGGAAATACAAAATCTTTTTATCTGACTTTTGGAGATTCCCTAGTTTGCTTCATATTCTGATTTTATGCTTCTCATCTTCCAAAAAATCTGAAATCATAGCCACTGTCATTGAAATTTATGAAAATGGTGTTATTGTCGTTACTGATGCTATTACTGTTTTGCAGCTTCAACAGGTGTTAGATTCATTCATTATTTTTGCTGCTCAGAATACTGGAACTAACATCGGAACTGAAAACATAGAAACTCCATCATCAAACTTGTCTGGCACAACTTTTTCCCTCAAGCAGCCGTGGACCCTATTTAGCCCTTCAAATATACGAATAGTTCCGTTTCCAACTCGTGAATACACTGATGATGAGTTCCAGTCTATTATCAAGAGAGTCATGGGAGTATTGTATGTATTGCTCAAACTATATGGCATTCTGCTATACTCTCTTATTCTATATGTTGCAGTTGTCAAGTTGATTTGGATAAAGCTAGTTATGTATTTATATTCTGTCATTAATATCATCATCTGGGATGAGCAGGTATTTGCTAGGCTTTCTCTATCCAATTTCTCGCCTGATAAGCTATTCTGTGTCTGAGAAGGTATGGTGACATATTGACATAATATTTTGATGAATCTAGGTGTTATGTTGTTTCTGCTATTACTTATCTTTTGTTCTGACTGTTTCTTGATTGAGAGAATAAGTTCCTGACTTCAAACTGATTTGTTGTTTTCCTATATCTCAGGAGCAGAAGATAAGAGAAGGTCTGTATATGATGGGTTTG
This sequence comes from Zanthoxylum bungeanum, assembly GCA_019454045.1. NCBI lineage: Eukaryota > Viridiplantae > Streptophyta > Magnoliopsida > Sapindales > Rutaceae > Zanthoxylum > Zanthoxylum bungeanum. Next base: position 10,296 of record SKCR01044780.1, read on the forward strand.
AAAGATGGAATATTTCATCTCTCTTGGTTTATTGCATATGCTGTGCAGGCAAGTTTTGTCATTATTGCATGCCCTTCTTTGCATTTGTTGAAGATCTTCTGACAATGAATGCTTTACTTCTTTTTGAAACTTTCTAACAATTCAATCATTTAGATAAAATCTGTGGTTATTTTCTCTTCATTACTGCTCACATAGTTTGAGATGATTAACTTCAAGTCATAGAAAGCATCTAAATAATTAATTATTAAATCACAGATTTATCACCTGCGTTCTTTCTATCTTGTTACATGCTGATATATGTCTCTTCTATTCTGTTTCTCTAATATCTGTTCTCTTCTTCATATATCTCTCTTTTCTGACCTCCCTCTTTTTTTGTGCATAGCAACCCACATCAATATGCCTATTTTTTTATTTGTTTGTTTCTATGCTTAGTTTTTTAAGTTGAAGAGAACTCATTATTATTTCGACTTTGGTGATTAGTGTCTTTGGGTTGTTTTTTCGGATCAAATCAATTGGCTATTTAAATCACATGCTGTTGTGCAAAACTGCACATATAGAGTGGTCCATTGACAATTTATTTGATATGTGATTTTCAATTTTGAGTACTATAAGATGAAAGCTTTGTTTCCTATAAAAAAAGGTACTATAAGAAGTTAGAAAATATTCACGTGTGAAATATTTTTGTCTCATTGGGTTCTAATTTTCTCCTAATTAATTTCTTTTGCAGTTTGCAGTTTCAGCTGGGATCATTACTGCTGGTACTATGGACAGCCTTTTCAAGTATAGCGATAAGACAGTGGTGTTCGCGTATTTCTTTGCTTTTGGACTCAGTGCAATAACACTATCTTTTCTGATCTCGACATTCTTTTCACGAGCAAAAACAGCTGTGGCAGTTGGAACCCTCTCTTTTCTTGGGGCATTCTTTCCATATTATACCGTGAATGATGAGGCTGTACCTATGTGAGTACTCATGCCAAGAACAATTTTATTGGACTGTCTTAGCTGAAGAATGTTTTATGCTGGACGTCTTTGTTGCAAAAACTCATGTTCTATTCCATTCGCATTTTCTACTTATAGGATATGGAAGGTTATTGCTTCTTTTCTTTCTCCTACGGCTTTTGCTCTAGGATCAGTAAACTTCGCGGATTATGAGCGTGCTCATGTTGGACTTCGTTGGAGCAACATGTGGCGGGTATATGCTATTTTTGGAGATTGACAATGCGTTTAATTATCTTAAGCCCCCCTTCCCCCCTCTTTCTTTTTCCGTCTTCTTGTTCCTTAATTTGTAGACTACGATTGGTGATTGGTGTAGGCATCATCTGGAGTGAATTTTTTGGTCTGCCTTCTAATGATGTTGCTTGACACTCTGCTATATGGTGTGATTGGTCTTTACCTGGATAAGGTATAATTTTAAAGCCCTAAGTCTTTTCTTTTTAAATTTGGTGAAAAATTCTGTTGTATCTATGCTATTTTTGGTAAAATTACATGGTGGTATAATGTCCTTTACACCATATGTTGACCTCATCGCAGAGAAAGCTGCTCAATTTTTACTAAGAAATTTTAAAGATTTCTATTTGATAATTCATAAGAGTTAAAACTTTTGTCCGTGTGGTCTCCATAATTCACAGTTTAAATGGATTGATTATGTTGCTTTATGATGATCAGGATAATACCTTGCTTTCTCATGTTAGTTATTTCAGTCAAAACATCTTTGTATAGAATTTATAGAGAAGCACCTTATAGTAGGGGTGTTCACGGGTCGGGTCGGGTTGGGTTTTTCAAAATTTTTCGTGACCCGATCGGGTCGGGTCATTCGGGTCTTCTGACCCGAACCCGAAATTTGAGAAGGAGCCCGCACGGGTCGGGTCGTAACGGGTCGGGTTAAAAAACTGCGGGTCGGGTCGGGTCAACATAATCTGCCTTGAATATAATATATATATTTTGTGATAAAACATTGACAGAAAAGGAGTGAAGCCTCAATGGTTAAGTGCTGCAAAAAGTCATAAGACTTCATGAGTTCGAATCTCCCCATCATCTGCATATATTTTGTTATTGTTTCATGATTTTTAAAAAATAAAGATTAAAAACTGCAAAGGGTGGGATTCGAACTCCTGACTAAGTCAGGACTAAATAATTAGTTTGCCATTCTTGCCACACGTTCCTGTTGTTAAGGTCATATCAACAAAACTATATATATAATTTATATCGGGTCGGGTCAGACCCGATTTCCCTGCCCCAAACCCGTGACCCGATCCGAAATTTCGGGTCGGGTTCACATTGACCCGAATTTAATTTTTAAAATCTCTAAACCCGATCGGGTCGGGTCGGGTCACTGCGGGTCAGGTCGGGTCGGGTCGCGGGTCGACCCGACCCTATGAACACCCCTACCTTATAGAACGGAAAAAACTAGGGAGTATGATATAACAAAAAATTTCACCCTTAATATTTTGAAGGCCTACAAATTCTAGAAAAGGTAAAGAATAATGGTGTTTCGCATCCTTTTCAACCCTATATATGTATACGGAATATATTTCTATAAATATATCAGTCATAATTCCTTTCCAGATGATCTTTGAATTTCATTAGGCGAAAAAATCAAGTTTTGCTAGGTTGTTGTCATGTTTCATTACATCATTGTAATTTACCTTTGACAACCTTCCTAGATTTTGTAAATGCATATATTTTGACTGTCTTTATACAGTATCTTATGAAACTTGTCCTCATATGTTTATCCATTTAGGTTCTTCCTAGAGAAAATGGAGTCCGTTACCGATGGAATTTCATATTCCAAAATTGTTTCTGGAGAAAGAAACGTGTTATTAAACATCATGTATCCAGTGTAGAAGTTAAAATTAATAAGAAGCTTTCCAAGAAAAGGAGTGTACTTTTACATTAGATGGTTGTGAACCTGTTGCAGAAACAATAAGTTTGGACATGAAGCAACAAGAGCTTGATGGCAGGTATGCTATTTAACAAGATGCAATATTGCTGATTTGTTGATATTGGTTATTCTTTCGCATTTTACATTTTCCTTGCAGATGCATTCAAATTAGGAACCTGCAGAAGGTATATGCTACTAAAAGGGGGAATTGCTGTGCAGTTAACTCTCTAAAGCTAGCCTTGTATGAAAATCAGATATTTGCACTTCTTGGTGAGTGTTTCCCTGCATTCTCTTTCTTTTCTCTTCACATTTCTTTGTATACATATACCCATGGGTGATTTGCTTTTAATTACTTTGTCTATGTGATTATATTCAATACTGATACTGATCTTGATACAGATGCTGTAATAGTGTGTAATTTGATTCAGATAGCTTGTTTGTTAAGTGTCGACAATTTCTTAAGTGTAACAATGTAATGTTTGTTTTCAAGTTACAATTTGAGCAGGATTACATGCACTGTGGAAGTAGGTTTGCTAGTCATTTTGGTCGTACGGGTCATTGAATTTTGATTCATTAATCCTTATTCTAGCATATCCAAGGTTCTCAAAAGCGCTAGTTGGGTACCGCTTGGCGCCGCCTAGCAAATTCCTTGGAAATTGGGAATTTCTGAAATTAGGGTTAAAGTTTGGTGGAATTTAGCAAATTAATCCTAGGAAAATGTTATTTTTAAGTGATGGGTAAGCTTTCTAGAGTTCAATTTGATGAAAAACAAAAACAATTAAAAAAATTAGGATTTTTGGAAAATTGAGGATTTTAAAAAATTTGTGTAATTAAGAAGAAATTAAGCATGAAAATGGCAAGAGGACCCAAAAATCGGCGCCGGTTTGTTGTTAATTTCTAAATCGGTGTTGGTCAATGGCTGTTGACCATCGCTTACTGTCGGTCCATGGCTGGTGAAATTTTACCGGAATGGACAGAAAAAGCCGTCCATTTCGGTGAATGCCTAGCCCCAACGATTTTGGGGCCAGGAAAATGCCTAGGCGGCGCCATTTTAGAACACTGAGCATATCACTTCCTTTGTTTCAGTATTGTAACTTTAGCTAATGTGTATTTCTCTATGGATTTTGATTTTTAAATGTTTTTCCTCGACATTACATTGTTACCTAGCGGGTTATTTTTTTTAATGCTTCTTACATGATGCTTTTACCATGTAACTTGCAGCAAATTTTGTCACTCAACATTTGTGATCCGCACAAGGAGCAGTTATTTCTAAAATCAACCAGCTTAAAAACTTCACTTCTCTTTTTAAAATAGTTAACAATGTTTTGATTGTAGCTGACATAAGTCACATAACCTTAATTTCTTTTTTTACTTTTATTTTTTGATTGAATAAATGTATCTAATGTTTTTGAGCTAGCATATCCCTAAAAAGAATCTAGTCATGAAGACAGCTTTTCAAAATCTCACCCAATGCATTTGTCGTCTACACTATACTTTGTGATGAAATATGTTCAACTTTTTTAAAGGATTCGAAATAAGTACATGAAATTTGGACTTCATCACAAAGTATAGTGTAGACGTCAAATGCATTGGGGAGATTTTGAAAAGGTGTCTTCATGACTAGATTATTTTTGTCACCCAAGGGGCTTCTAGACTTGAATAAGGTAGTTGTAAATTAAGCTTCAGCACTTTATTGTGTTAAGGAAGCTTTAAATAGTTTATTGCATATTTTCTTTTAAATGTATCATAGAATCATTTTATGCTTTCCCCCATGCTGTTACAGTTTTACTGATTATTGAATTGAGTCTTCTCATCGGTGCTAAATATCTAATATTAATGTGCATGAATTAAGTAGTTTGAAAATATTGTTAAGAAAATAGAAATAATTATTTTTGAATGTTCTTCTTTGTGTGCTTTATTTGTGCATAAGTGGCCCCATGCCCTGGCCCTAAAATATCAATGGAGGGCAAAAAAAAAGATATTGCATTTTGGTGGATAATTTATTCTTTATTGATTTTATGTGGTTATCTTGAAGGACACAATGGAGCCGGTAAAAGCACAACAATATCGATGCTTGTTGGCCTTATTCCTCCTACATCGGGGGATGCTTTGGTCTTTGGAAAGAATATCATCACAGATATGGTAATTTATTTATTGTCACTTTTTAATTATATCGTACTCATAGTGGATATGTTAATTATTTATTTATTTTCTTATTTTTGTCATGTTTTAAATGGTTTTTCAATTGTATCACGAATGTGAAAATACATGCCCATGGAAAGCTTAGCTTCCATTGAAATAATTAGATATACTTATCTTTCTCACTAGTTGGTCCTGTCTAATTGAAAACACTGATATTCGTGCAAAGATGCTTTAGTTGAATATTTATTTTCTGCTTCTGCTTATTAAAGTATTTGGTATTGTTTCCTTGGCTCATGTTTTCAATTTGGCTATTAGCAAATCTGCTTGTATTTATTACTAATTTCCCTCCTTTGTGTAATGTATTTATTATTAAAGTGGATTCCTTATCACTTTTGTGTAATGTTTCTGTTGTTTCTTAATAAAGTTCATGTTTCCTATCAAAAAAAATTATTAGTTTCCCTCCTTTTTGTTTTGGGTGGAATTTTAATGGGTGATCTATATGTTATGTTCTGTAGGATGAGATACGGAAGGGACTAGGGGTGTGCCCTCAACATGATATTCTTTTTCCAGAGTTGACGGTAAATAAGAATCCTGTTTTATTTTTCAAATGCATTGCTAATTGATTATATATGTTTGTACTTTCTGCAATTCCTTGGTGAAAGTGTCTGAAAGTTGAAAGCTGCTTCTTTGTGTGTAATTGGATAAATTGTAATAGCATTCAATTGTAGAGATCTTTAGATGTTTTGTCTTTTTGGACTTCTTCACTTCTTTTTACATGTTTTTCTTTTAATTACCTAGGGTCCATCCTTCTAAAAGATGGAGAAGTAGATCGAGTTGTTACTCGTAGAATTCAATCGAGTTGGAGAAAATGAAAATGTGCATCTGTGGTCTTGTGCGATCGTAATGTTCCTTTAAAACTTGAAGGAAAATTTTATAGGATGGTCGTGAGACCTACAATACTTTATGGAACAAATTGCTAGACAATAAAGAATCAACATATCCAACATAAAGAGGGTAGTTAAGATGAGAATGCTTAGATGGATGTGTGGGGGACTAGGAGAGAGAGAGAGATAGAAATGAAGAAATTAGAAAGAAAGTTGGTGTAACATCAATTGATGAGAAGATGAGGGAAACACGATTAAGGTGGTTTGGGCATGTTCGACGTAGACCCCTAAGTGTTTCAGTGAGAAGGATAGCAAGTAGTGTTGCCATAAAAATAACCGACAAAATTGCTCAGATACCATTAAGCGAGGCTTATTTAGGCCGTGTTATAAATGCCCTGGCTAAACCTATTAATGGTTGAGGTGAAATTTCAGCTTCTAAGTCAAGCGAGGTTGGGGTTGACCTATAGAGACTTATTTGTTAGAGAACTTAGTGAGACAATGATTCAGGATTGGGCACAATAGCATCAAAAGATCTGTGCAGCTGACCTACCTAGTGGGAAATACTTTGTCTGGTTTGGTTATAAATTTATCTGTTTCCTATCAAAAAGAAGAAAAGGATAAATTGTAAAAGTCACTGTATCGATTTTATCATTTGCATGGAGCTCGTTAAAACCTAAGATTATGATTCTGATTCTGAAGGGTGTGCCTTGTTTTTGCTTTACATATTGCTTAATGCTTGTCTTTCTCATGTACATTCGACTATAGCTTCCCAATTTTGACGAAATTCCAAGAGAAAACAGCCCCACAGGGATCCAAGAAAATGCTTTGTCCCAAAGGAAATCAAACTTCCTTATTTAGCACACTCAAAAATATTTCTATTCCTCTACAACCAGATCACCTTAGAAATTTCTGTTCCATAAAACCATTGCTTTATTACCTCTCCAAAAGCACAAAAACAATCTACAAATAAAAGAACTCTGGAATCTTCTGGAATTTTTTTGAACCTGAAAACTTATACCTCGGTTTTAATGCCACATTGCAGTGAAGAAACAAATGATCATCATTTTCAGCCTTCGACTTATGCCATCCTATGTGGGGATATCAGTTTTTTTAACACCATATCATAAGTATTAAGCTTATGGAAACCACCCAGCCTCGTTTGTTACTGTACTGTTATTGCAGAGCTAATAATTTATTGGTCTAATTTTGATAAGACTTCATGGCTAGTGCCATATATTGTTCTTGTTTATTGAGTTCCATCATGTCACAACTTACGACTATTGAATTAAATACTGTTGGAATTAGGAAAATAATAATTAGGTTGATTACTAGAATAATTAGTATTTATGTATGATATTTTATTTCCTAATATGTTGTATTCTTATAGTTATATAAAGCTATTTCTTGTAAATTCTTTATCAAGCAATATAGAAGTATTCTTCTCTACAAATACAAATCAGCCCCCTTGAAAAATCTCAATCAGAACAATCACAATCTGAATGATTTTGAGAATCAGAGAAGAGAGCATCAGCAGACGTGATACAGGATTTTAAATGGTGACGGACTAGTATTTACTTTTGCTTTATGGTGTAATATAATGGTTGCGATCAGTATATATGATAATTTTGAATTCAGACTATTCATTCATTTGCTCCACTTGGTTTCTTTATTGGATCTAATTATTTCTCCTCTTCTTAGCAATTGACCTTAGATATTTCATCAATATTGTTATTCATAAATCATAAAGTTATTATATCTAATTCTTCTATGGAAATCTTAGTGAAATTGTGCTTGGAAACGAACCATGATCTTGATCCCAAATTTCATTTTCTTAGTTCTTCAAAAATTCAACTCCTAGTATACACCTTTTTCTTTATTTCGTATTCAGGAGAGGTATAAATTTGTTCTATTACTAATATCTTGATATTTTTTTGGTGTTAAATATTGATATTGTGCTGGTTTGAAGTAGTACATTGAAATTTCTTGGTTTCTCTATCCAGGTGAGAGAACATCTGGAGATGTTTGCAGTTTTGAAGGGGGTGAAGGAAGAACTTTTAGAGAATGTTGTTGCTGATATGGTTGATGAAGTAAGTTTTCCATACAAGAAATAGAAGTCCTCTGTATGCATTTTCACTAAATTTTCTACTTATGTAGCAGTAGACTTTTACGTAAAATATTCAGCTATCATTTGTCATGGATGTCTTCATTGAGTCTGCCACCTTTATTAGTTGTTTAGACTTTAGCCCGCAAACCTTTTCAATGTTAGCCATCTTCAATGCTGAATGCTGGATTGTGAACACTGTCGGAGCTGCATAGGTCTAGAAGGGACCTTGCCCTTCTAGACTTTCAAAACCATTGGTGATTCTACTGGTTGCATTACCACTAAAGACGTCTCCAACTTCGATTTTCTTAGAACCATTTGTGAATTGAATTATTTATCAATAGATGACTAACAATTTGATAGAATATTTAGAGAAATCCTATTAATAACCTCGAAATGAGTATATTTATAACTTTTTATTAGCGATTTATGTTTCAGGGAATTTTTAATTGTATTGATTCAACAGAATTACAATGAATAAATAGTCTGTAAGAAATGGAAAAAGAGTAACACTAGCCTAGAAAATCTCATACAAATATACCTTGGAAATCTCTATTTACGGTAAAAGAATTGAACAAAATTTTAGGCTTGAAAAAATCATGCTCTTTATGTTGATCTAGATCGTGAGCTATGCTGATGGCTGGCTTATTAGATATTATCATGGTAAAATCTCATTGGTACTTGCTACCTACCTGATCCTAAGATCAGTGACTAGGGTTTTTATCCAAAGGAGTTCACATATTCCAAGTGCCATGGAATGAGTTATGTTCTGTAGAGGACTCCTACAATTTTGAGGCTTTGAGTCAATCCTTTATGCTGTCTTCCTCATATTCCAAGTGCCATGGAATGAGTTATGTTCTGTAGAGGACTCCTACAATCTTGGTGCTTTGAGTCAATCCTTTATGTTGTCTTCCTCAGCAACATTAAATGAAATACGGAGTTGATTTGGAAATCATAATTCTTAATTTTCTTTTCCTTGAGATAGTTTGTATATGTAATATCAACTTATTGTATTACTGCTAATTTCCCATATCTGTCTTCAAAATTTTCTATCGACTCCTGTGTTTGATTTTTCTATCAGTTAACGTGGCATATTCATTTTATTTTTGTTAGTTAGCATGGTTTCATTCTTAACTGCTAGCTTCTCCTAAAATGGTCAGGTGGGGTTGGCTGATAAAGTCAACATTGTTGTGAGGGCTCTTTCTGGAGGCATGAAGAGGAAATTGTCTCTTGGAATTGCACTGATAGGAGATAGCAAGGTGGTGCATTGTTTTGAAGGAAGATGTTTTTTTTCCTAATTGTTTTGTCTGAATTTATTGTTTTTTATTTTTTGCAGGTTGTTATTCTCGATGAACCTACTAGTGGAATGGATCCATACTCAATGCGACTGACCTGGCAGTTAATTAAAAAAATTAAAAAAGGAAGGATTATCTTATTAACTACACACTCTATGGATGAAGCTGAAGAACTAGGAGATCGGATAGCTATTATGGCTAATGGTTCATTGAAATGCTGTGGAAGGTCAATCTCTTTAAACTAATATTGGATTCCCTCCTTTTAAATTTCTCTGTATGAAAAGTTGACCTTGGAAGAACTGAAAAATCTGAAGTGATCATTTTCAACAGTTCCCTTTTCCTGAAGCATCAGTACGGGGTGGGTTATACCCTTACTTTAGTAAAGGTTTGCTCCTATGACTTCATCCATCCGTACATATTCTTGAGTGGTCATATACTCATATTTTGTCAAACCTTCTTGTATTACATGGCCTTATTGCATTCTTTCTTTTTAGTCTGCGCCTACCGCTTCTGCAGCTGCTGATATTGTTTATCGTCATATTCCATCAGCAATATGTGTGAGTGAGGTATTAAATCTTCTTATATTGGGGTTTTACTTCCATAATTATCCCAGGAATGCAGTAGTATTCTCTGCACTCATCAATATTTCAGCATCTGATGTATAACTCATAATTTTCAAATTCCAATGGGCATCTTTGCTAGAATTGGTTGACATTTTATTAATTAGGATCTTTATTTAGGATTTTTTAATCTGAATACTTTTGGGTAGTTTGATGCATTCTATGTATTACCTTTGTTGAATATTTTATTTTTGGAATGCCTGCATGCTATGCTTCAGCTCCCAGAACATAATTTGCGAGGTATGTTGATTCAAGCCTTACAGTGATTGCTTAGTGAGAAATTAAGTGGAAGAGCTGGGTAACTCAATCATTTAGTTTGTCTTTTGCCTTAAAACTTGACAATACACTACACTCTTCAAATCACCTATTATACGACAAACGTTCCAGAAGTGATGAAATAGAATGATTTTTCTGTTTGTCAAATCAACTGATTTGGAATAAAAATGTATTGTGGTTTTAGTACATTAATTCTGTATGAATGTTTGCTATGGAAGTGGTAACACTGACACTGTTATTACATTTCTGAACAATGCTAAAACTCATATGACATTTTTGTTGACTGCCTTCCAGGTTGGAACTGAGATTACCTTCAAGTTGCCCCTGACATCCTCATCGTCCTTTGAGAGTATGTTTAGAGAAATAGAAAGTTGTATAAGACGACCAGTTTCAAAGGTGGAAGCAGGTGGTAGTGAAAATACAAATTATCTTAGCATTGAAAGTTTTGGCATATCTGTCACAACTCTGGAGGAGGTATTCCTAAGAGTTGCAGGATGCAACCTTGATGAATCTGAATGTATTAGCCAGCGAACTAATCTTGTCACACCTGACTTCGTTTCTTCTGAATCTCACGAACAAGCTCCCAAAAGAATTTCTAATTCTAAATTATTTGGAAATTATAAATGGGTTCTTGGAATCATTTTTACTGTTGTGGAGAGAGCTTGTGCTTTGATTTTTGCAACTGTTCTCAGTTTCCTAAACTTCTTAAGTATGAAGTGCTGTACCTGTTGTATTTTTCCAAGATCGATGTTTTGGCAACATTGTAAAGCATTATTTATAAAGAGGGCAGTATCCGCTCGAAGGGACCGCAAAACAATAGTTTTCCAGCTTTTAATTCCCGCTGTCTTCTTGCTTTTTGGTCTACTATTTCTGAAGCTTAAGCCACATCCTGATCAGCAGTCTGTGACCTTCACAACTTCAAATTTTAATCCTCTGTTAAGTGGTGGCGGCGGTGGTGGTCCCATTCCTTTTGATCTTTCCTGGCCAATTGCGAAGGAGGTCTGTTAGTCCATATAGATTATTTTGGGGTTTTTATTGACTGCTGATTTGATTTGAAGTATGATGGTATAGTTTTTGAAATTTGAGAATTTTTCTGCTCTCAAACTTCATTATGATGACATGCAATTGCTTTGTTTCACCTCTTATACAAAACTGTTGGTCAGGTCGAAAAGTATATCCAAGGGGGGTGGATTCAAAGATTTAAACAGAGTTCGTATAGATTCCCAAATGCAGAAAAGGCTTTAGCTGATGCAGTTGATGCAGCAGGGCCAACTTTGGGACCAGTTCTACTTTCCATGAGTGAATATTTGATGTCAAGCTTTAATGAGTCCTACCAATCAAGGTGCGTTGGCCTGAATTCCCGTATTACTTCATGTCTTCTGAACTTTCAATATTTTTTTCCTCCCTAAAATGATCAGAATATTTCATGGACGTACAACCCCATGTGGATTCGGTCTTAGCATTTGTTTATCATAGCATTTGGAGTAAGCATTTTAATGGGCTTCTTTTTATCATTTGAAGAAACTGAATCATGTACATTTCCTCTAGAAAAAAATAGTTTTGGCCCAGAAGCTTTACTCAGGACGATTGGGTCCTCGCTAGTTCAGTTTGGTCCCAAAAGTTTTAAAAGGAACAATATGGTATACTAGATGATGGAAGGTGAAGGTGGGTAGATGGGTGGTGATTTTAAGTCATGCTAGCTACAACTTAACTGCTATCCAAGGACCTTTACCCTTAAGTTAAACTTAACTGCTATCCAAGGACCTTTACCCTTAAGTTAATCTTTTATGGGGTATGATTTGTCTTCTAACTGCAGTCTCTTATTCCAAGTGCAATTTCGTCAACTTAATTGATATTTATTAGTTGTACGTAGTACGTGACTGGTGCATAGAGACAAAAATAATTTCTTTACTGTTTCACGTGTTCATAATCTAGCTGTGTTCATCTCCATAGTCTGCAGGTGGTTTTTTTCACCTAACAAAGAAAAATATATATATCTATGCTGTCTAATATATAGAAAATAATATCACTTGAGGTAGTTTTATGGGTTTTTCCCCCCTGATGTATCAACTTGATTTTTCTTGTTATTATACTTTTGAACGACTTCTAACAAAAGCCTCTAATATATCATGATGAGAATGTGGAAGTTTTTGATTTAGTTTTACGTCTCAATTTAATGTACATTTCCAGGTACGGTGCGATTGTGATGGATGATCAGAATGATGATGGAAGTTTGGGGTTTACTGTATTACATAACAGCACCTGTCAGCATGCTGGTCCAATTTTTATCAATGTCATGAATGCCGCGATTCTTAGGCTTGCAACTGGGAATATAAATATGACAATTAGAACACGCAACCACCCTCTGCCCACAACAAAAAGCCAGCAATTACAACGCCATGTATGCTTCCTGTTCATTTTAATATATCTTACCGTTTTACAACATAACAGGACCTGCTAGAAGCAAAAGAAAATTCACATAGCTTACTTTTATACGGATATTTAAATACAGTTTTTTGGGTTTCCCTCTAGTTCACTTTTGTAATCCTTCTTTATTTCTTCAATATATAAGTATTTATTGTGAATATTCATAATTTTTTAGGATCTGGATGCCTTCTCTGTTTCAGTTATTGTCAGTATTGCCTTCTCATTTATTCCTGCCTCGTTTGCTGTTGCCATTGTAAAGGTAAATTCTTAACATTATGCTAGAATATTCTTATACAAATTTTAATATGCGGTTAGTTATATTGTTCGTTTTTGTGAGAATTTGTGAAGAAAATGTCTATAAACATTTTCTTGATTTAGAACTTACAATGAGAGGCCTTTATATAGGCATTATACAACTACCATATTAAATACACAACTACCATATTAACTACCATATTAAATACAAATCACCACAACTACCAACTACACACTACATAACTAATTCCAACACCTAACTAATTCCAACACTCCCCCTCAAGCTGGAGCATACATGTTATATGCACCAAGCTTGTTACAGATGAAATCAATACGAGGACCGCGAAGAGACTTAGTAAGGACATTTATAGGATTCAGCTCAAGTTGTAATGGAATTTGTGTTATTTGTGATGAGTTTCAATTGTAACTCTGGAAAAGGAACATATATGATTATATTGATTGAATCATTCTTTCATTACAAGCCCATTTATCACCCTCAATTCTCCAAATGATTACAATCAATAGCTAACAAGGAAAAGAAGAAAACTAACAGAAAGCAAATGACAAGAAAATAACACCCAGACTTAGAGAGCCGGGATCTCCAAATGAGCCAAGAAAGAAATTCCAAGCTGCCCCCCTCCTCATGTTCTCCTCCAATTTATAGTGACAATGATTACTTGTAACTGCCTGCCACCTCAGCAGATTCTTTACACCCATGGCTCATGCCTTCATTCCATCATACCCATTCTGTTATCAGCTATATCCGGGCTGTTATTACTGGTTAAGACTCTTTTGCCCCTCCTTGTGTAAACTTTGATGCCAGCCATCCTATCATTACCCTTCCCTTCGAGATCAGCCTTGTCCTCAAGGTGGAAGGTGGGGAATAAGTCGGCTAGTAAGGAAACAGGCTCCCAAGTGGCTTCAAAATCAAGAAGGCCAACCCATTTAACTAGGACCTCGGGCACCCCCTGAGGGTCTAAGCGTGACTGCAATACATGTTCCGGTTGGACTTGGAGTTCCATTTCATCAGTGAGATACAAGGGCAGTGGTTGAGACACGGCTGATGGTTCCAACCCTTGCTTCAAGTTGGACACATGAAAGATAGGATGAATCTTGGCAGAGGGAGGAAGTTCCAACTGATAAGCGACGTGGCCAATTTTTTTGAGAATACGGAAAGGACCATAAAAGCGGGGGCTGAGCTTTTCGTTGGTCTTCCTGGCCAGGGACTTGTATCTGTAGGGCTGAAGCTTGAGGTAAACCCAATCATCAACCTGGAAATGAACTTCACGCCGTTTCTAATCAGCATATTTCTTCATGGTTGCTTGAGCTTTGGAGAGATTAGACTTCAATTCGTCCAAAACTGTGTTGCGTTCCAACAGTTGGGTGTTGACGGCCTCAACTATGGAAGAACCATCAGAGAAACGAAGAGGTGGAGGATCAATGCCATATAGCGCCCGGAAAGGAGTCATGCCAATTGAGCTATGGAAGGAATTGTTGAACCAATATTCTGCCCAAGGAAGCCATTTAGACCAACTTTTCGGCTTTGTGCCAGCAAAACAACGCAAGTACGTTTCCAAGCATCTGTTGACCACTTCAGATTGACCATCCGTTTGAGGGTGATAAGCTGAACTGCGATGTAGTAGAGTTCCAGCAGCTGAGAATAATTCTGTCAGAATGTACTCATAAAAATTTTGTCGCGGTCGGTGATGATGGATCTAGGAAAACCATGGAGTCGCACAACTTCCTTGATGAATAGGTCGGCAACAGACTTGGCAGAGAATGGATGGGAGAGAGCTAAGAAATGGCAATACTTTGATAACCGATTGACGACGACCAAAACCGTGTCCAGATGTTGTGCCTTGGGGAGACCTTCAATGAAGTCCATAGTAATATCTTCCCAAACTCTCTCCGGAATGGCCAGAGGTTGTAATAGCCCACTCGGGCTCAGAGAGGCATACTTGTTGGCTTGACAGACGTCACAACGGGCAATGTAAGTCTGAATAGTCTTTTTCATCCCCTCCCAATATAGTGCCGCAGAAAGTCTTTTGAAAGTTCTGAAGTACCCCGAGTGGCCACCAGTGGGTGAGGTGTGAAATTCATGCAATAAGTCTGGGATTCGGGATTCGGTAGGTGGAAGAACCAATCGATTTTTGAATAATAACAGTCCATTCCTTATGGAGAAGGGTGGGTGACTGCCTGGGGAAGCGAGGAGCTGTAAGAAGATCTGATAAAGCTTAGGGTCCTGCTGAATTTCGTGCTCCCAACCATCCAGACCATGGCACTGACCAACCGAGATGACGCTGAAATGAAGTTGGTCAGCGGGTGTAATGTCCAGGGAGGGAACCAGCCTGGGAAAATCGTCCCTGTCAGATGGTGCCCGCCCCCATCATGCTCATAGATACGAGATAAGGCGTCAGCAACCCTGTTCTCGGTGCCTGGTTTATAAGTGATAGTAAATTGGAACCCCGCCAACTTCATTAGCCATTTTTGTTGTTCTTCCGTGACCAGGCGTTGCTCCAACAGATGCTTGAGACTAGCCTGATCAGTCCGGATGATAAAGTGGTGCCCCAGTAAATAATGCCTCCATTTGAGGATGGCCTTCACAATTGCCATTAACTCCCGTTCATAGACCGACTTCCCTTGCACCCTTGGAGCTAAAGCTTGGCTAAAAAAAGCTATAGGCCGACCCAATTGCATGAGGACAACCCCTATCCCGACCCCAGAGGCATCTGGTTCTACCACGAATGGTACTGAAAAATCTGGTAGTGCAAGTAAGGGTAGCTCCACCATGGCTTGTTTAAGTTTTTCAAAGGCTTCTTGTGCTTCCACCCCCCATTGGAAGTTATTTTTCTTCGTCAAATTAGTCAGGGGTTTAGCTAATTTTCCATAATCCTGAACAGAGCGCTTGTAGTACCTTGTGAGCCCCAGAAATCCGCGGAGGCCCTTAAGAGTAGATGGGATCGGCCAGTTGATCATGCACTCGACTTTGCTCCATTCTGCTTCGACCCCTGCCTCAGAAATTACATGGCCGAGATACTCCACTCGCGCTTGCCCAAACAAACATTTCTTCTGGTTGAGAACTAATTGGTTCTGTCTTAATAAGTGGAAAATAGTACCCAAATATTGTAAATGTAACTCCTCAGAAGAACTGTAAATGAGAATGTCATCAAAAAAAGACCAAAACGAATTTCCGTAAATAGGGTCTGAAAATATGGTTCATGAGTGATTGGAAAGTAGCTGGAGCATTGGTGAGGCCGAAAGGCATAACGAGAAATTCGTAGTGCCCGTCATGGGTTCGGAATGCTGTTTAGTCGGTATCTTCTGGTTAATGCGGATTTGGTGATACCCCGACTTCAAATCCAATTTAGAGAATATCCGAGCACCCCCCAATTCATCTAACAGTTCATCAATAACTGGTATGGGAAATTTATCAGGAATGGTCAAGTTGTTTAGAGCTCGGTAGTCAACACAAAATCTCAATCCACCATCTTTTTTCTTGACCAACAAGACTGGGCTGGAGTAAGGACTGATACTGGGTTTTATAATGCCGGCAGCCAACATCTCTTGCACTAGCTGTTCAATCTCATTTTTCTGTGCGTAAGTATAACGAAAAGGCCGAACCTGAGGCGGTGAGGCTCCCTCAATGAGACGAATAGCATGATCCTGGTCTCGCACTGGTGGAATGCGGATGGTTTGGTCAAAAATGGAGGCAAACGAATCTACCAACTGCTGTATCTGTTCGGGAGTTGTAAAGTCAGGATTAGTTCTCTCAGTGCTCGCCATACCCCCAAATTCGAGCATATACCCTGTATCGCCTTCCTTAAATCCTTTCATCAAAGCTTTAAGTGAAACCAAGGTCTTGGATAAAGATGGATCACCTTATAGCATAATTTTACGGCCTTCGACAGTGACGGTCATCGTCAGTTTATGATAGTTGGCCGAAAATTCCCCTAGTTTGGCTAGCCACGACACCCCCAAAACCACATCCGCACTCTCTATTTCAAAAGGGTAGAAGTCTTCTATTACAGTCAAATGTGGTAACTGCAGTTTCACCTTCTTACAGATTCCCTCCCCTTTTACGCAAAAACCATTTCCCACTTCAACCCCAAACTTCCTGCTTCCTTCGATTGGAATACCCGGTTTCTCAACCAAATCCTTCGATATGAAACAATGAGAGGCCCCACTGTCTACCATAACCACCACCTGATCGCCATGAATCAGTCCCTTCAGTTTAAGAGTCTTACCGGTTGGTGCGATGCCCACGATGGAGTGCATGGAGAAGGCCATTCCTTCTTCTTCCTCGCGGACTGGTTCCAAGGACGGCGTGGGTACGTCGGTCGTCGCCTCATCCTCCTCATCCGCTAGAACCATGAGCATAAGACGACGATTTTTGCACACATGGCGCGGCCCATATTTGTCGTCACATTTGAAACATAACCCATTAGCTCTTCGAAAGGCAATTTCCTTGGGGGAGAGGTTGCGCACCATTTCCAGTGGGTGATTAACACTCCCTTGAGAAGTGAGAGCTGGGCGAGGAGTGAAGTTATGCGGCGCTCCTTGAGATTGTACTTGGATTTTAGGGTTTTCTTTGATGAGAGGGGGGTTGTTTTGAAAACTATAAGTGTTGGACCGGGTCACACCCGATTCACCCACGACCCGCTCCACAGAGAAACTCCTTCCGACCCGTACCCGGCCCGACTGCTCCTCTTGGAGTATTCCCAACTTCTTCTCTGCATTTCGGGCGTTTCTCATTGCTGTAATTAAAGAACCAGTGGGAGCCATAGCCATCTCACCTCGAATGTCCCCCCGGAGTCCGTTGGTAAAAATTTCTACCAGAAATTCTTCCGCTATTTCAGGAACAGAGCCGGAAGCAAGTTCGAACTCGGCAATGTAGTCACGCACCGAACCCGTTTGTTTTATGTTAAGGAGAGCTCTGTAACTGGTTCCTCGACCATCCCCGAAACGATCTAGTAGAGCGATCTTCAATATCTCCCAGGAACGAAACGGAATACGCAGCTCACTCCATTGGAACCAATTAATGGCCTCCCCTTCGAAGCTCAAAGAAGCCATGGGTACTTTGTCCTTCTCAATTGTATGGTTAATGGTAAAGAATCTCTCAGCCTTATAGATCCAAGATTGAGGTTCTTCCCCTGTAAACAGTGGCATCTCAAGCTTCCTCCACTTTGTTTGGACCTCCTCTCTCGCCACGCCTCTCGTCTCCCCTTCAAGTTCTTCTTCATCATAACTCTGGTACGTCTCTTTCGAAGGTTGTTTTCCGAAGGATTTGAGTTGATCCACAATCTCTTTTAGCGCCATTTGGGTATTACCCTTCATCTCCTCCAATTCCCTCTGCATACTCAACCTTAATTCCTCCATGTCTTGCTTCATTTGCTCGATTGGTGGAACATTGTGTTCACTGGTTCTAGTCTGAACCATGGTTGGCTCTGATACCAATGATAGGATTCAGCTCAAGTTGTAATGGAATTTGTGTTATTTGTGATAAGTTTCAATTGTAACTCTGGAAAATGAACATAAATGATTATATTGATTGAATCATTCTTTCATTACAAGCCCATTTATCACCCTCAATTCTCCAAATGATTACAATCAATAGCTAACAAGGAAAAGAAGAAAACTAACAGAAAGCAAATGACAAGAAAATAACACCCAGACTTGGAGAGCCGGGATCTCCAAATGAGCCAAGAAAGAAATTCCAAGCTGCCCCCCTCCTCATGGTCTCCTCCAATTTATAGTGACAATGATTACTTGTAACTGCCTGCCACCTCAGCAGATTCTTTACACCCATGGCTCATGCCTTCATTCCATCATACCCATTCTGTTATCAGCTATATCCGGGCTGTTATTACTGGTTAAGACTCTTTTGCCCCTCCTTGTGTAAAATTTGATGCCAGCTATCCTATCAGACATCTGCTAATTGACCGTCTGAGTTGACAAAGCTAGTAGCAATATATCCTGACAAAATTCTCTCTGATAAAGTGACAATCCACTTCTATATGTTTGGTCATCTCGTGAAACACAGGATTGTAGGCGATATGTAATGCTACCTGGTTGTCACAGATTAGTTTCATTTGTGCTCCTCCTCCAAATTTTAATTCTTGCAGTAACTGTTTCAACCATATCAGCTCACATGTTGCTAAGACCATAGCTCTATATTCTGCCTCTGCACTAGACCTGACAACAACAACTTGCTTCTTACTCTTCCAGGATATGAGATTACCTCCAATCAAAACACAATAACCTGTAGTAGAGCATCTATCGGACGGAGAACCCGCCCAATCTGCATCAGAATAACCAATAACCTGAGTATGTCCCTTGTCTTCATATAGTAAACCTTGGCCTGGTGCTCTTTTAACATATCTAAGAATGCGTATAACAGCATCCCAATGACTTTGGCAAGGGGTTTGTAGAAACTGACTAACCACACAGCAAAATAAATATCTGGTCGTGTGATGATAAGGTAGTTTAGCTTCCCAACTAATCTCCTGTATTGTCCAGGATCATCCAATGGTTCTCCGATTAGCTTCCTATACTCTTCGGGATTCTCCAACGGCTCCCCCTGTTTTGGTAGGAGTTTAATATTGGGATCTATAGGTGTGTCCACTGGTCTGCAATCTAACATACCAGTCTCCTGAAGAATATCCAATGCATACTTCCTCTGGGAAATAGCTACCCCAGAGTTAGATTGTGCCACCTCTATGCCAAGAAAGTACTTGAGTCGTCCCAAATCCTTAGTCTGAAAATGATTAAATAGGTGTGTTTTTAGCTCCCGAATACCCTCTTGATCACTTCCAGTGATGACGATATCATCCACATAAACTACTAAGTAGATACATTTGCCATTGGAATGGCGGTAGAAAACAGAGTGATCAGCTTCACTATGAGTCATACCAAAATCTGTAATTACAGCACTGAACCTCCCAAACCAAGCACGAGGACATTGTTTTAAACCATAAAGAGAACGGCGAAGCCGACATACCAAACCATACTCCCCCTGAGCAACAAAACCAGGTGGTTGCTCCATATAGACTTCCTCCTGAAGATCACCATGGAGAAAGGCATTCTTGATGTCTAACTGATAAAGGGGCCAATGACGCATAGCCGCAATGGAGAGAAACAATCGGACAGAGGCAATTTTGGCCACAGGAGAAAAAATGTCACCATAGTCCAGACCAAATATCTGTGTATAGCCCTTGGCAACCAGACGAGCCTTAAGACGATCAATGTTCCCATCAGGACCAACCTTCACTGTATAAACCCACCAACAGCCAACTACAGATTTGCCGAACGGTAATGGAACCAAATCCCATGTGCTACTAGAGTGTAGGGCGTCCATTTCATCAATCACTGCCTGCTTCCACCCGGGGTGGGATAATGCCTCACTGAGCTTTTTAGGAATAGAAACAGAAGACAAGGTGGAAACAAAAGCATAATATGGAGCAGATAAACGATGAGAACTCATAATTGTGTATATAGGATGAGGATTGCGAGTGGAACAAATACCTTTGCTAGTGGCAATAGGACCATGTAGGGCTGGCAGATCCACAGTAGGGGTAGGAGCTGGAGCAGGGTGTGAGTCAGCCTGGAGAGGTGGGGGGCGAGGACGACGTTGGTAGACCTGAAGAGGACGAGGTAATGGGACAACCTCTGATGGAGGACTATAGAATGGAACGGGAAGAACCTCTGGATGGAGTGTAATGAGCGGTGTATCTGGAGAGAAAAATGAGGATGACTCAAAGAAGGTAACGTCACCAGAAATGATGTAACGGTCAATAATGGGAGAATAACAACGATACCCTTTTTGAAGTCTAGAGTAACCCAAGAAGATACATTTGATGGACTTAGCACCCAATTTATCCCGGCCTGGTGTCAGGTTATGGACAAAGCAAACACAACCGAATATGCGAAGGGGTAAATGATGGAGAGGTTGAGTGGGAAATAGAGTGGAGTGGGGAAGTTGATTTTGTAAAATAGAGGAAGGCATACGATTAATTAAATAGCAAGTTGTGAGAACAGCATCCCCCCAGAAACGAAAGGGCAGATGATTGTGGAGTAGAAGGGTACGGGCCGTGTCAATGAGATGTCTGTTTTTACGTTCAGCGACACCATTTTGTTGGGGTGTGTGAGCACAAGAGGACTCATGAAGAATACCGAGGGAGGACATGAAGTTTTTGAACGGGGTAGAAAAATATTCACGAGCATTATCACTGCGTAATATGCGTATAGGAACACCGAATTGAGTTTGAATCTCAGCACAAAAGGCTTTAAAGGTCGAAAATAACGAACGATCTTTAAGTAAGAAGAGCCAAGTGTTTCGAGAATGGTCATCAATAAATGTAACAAAATAGCGAAATCCCAAAACAGAGTTGACACGACAGGGACCCCAAACATCATAATGAACTAAGTCAAATAGGGACGCAGCCCGATTATTGATACGCTTGGGAAACTTAGTACGAGTTTGTTTACCAAGTTGACACGACTCACAATTAAAGGAAGATAAAGCAGAAAGATGCGGAGCTAGCTTCTGGAGCTTGGACAGACTGGGGTGACCCAACCGACAATGAATGACTTGGGCAAAATCAGAAGAAGTGCAAGCAACGGAAGATAGTGACTTTGAAAGGTGATAGAGGCATTGTGACTCACATCCTGTACCAATCATCCGTCCCGTACTCTGGTCCTGCACGACAACAGAATTATTAAGAAAAGTGACAGAGCAGTTAAGATCATGAGTAAGTTTACTAACGGAAATAAGATTAAAAAGACAACCAGGTACATAAAGAACAGAGGTCAATGGTAAGGAAGGAACAGGAGAAGCTCGCCCGATACCCTTAGCAACGGTTTTAGAGCCATTAGCAAGGGTAACCATAGGGAGAGAATCTGAACCGGTTAAAGAAGAGAAAATGTGTGGATTACTAGAAATATGATCGGAGGCTCCAGAATCAATAACCCAGGGGCCGAGAGGAGAGGACTGAGTGAGGAAGGCCACAGAATTACCAGTGTGGGCAACAGAAGCAGAGGATGGTTGCTGAGAGGCTTGATACTGAAGGAAAGCAGCATAATCCGGGCCAGATAAGGTAACCTGTTGAGATGAGTGCTCGGAAGAAATAGGAGAGGCAGTGCTGTCAACTTGAGCAACCTTGGCAGTAGAGGGACGAGGGGGTTTGCCATGAAGCTGATAGCAATGAGAGGGGGTTTGTCTATAAACATTTGCTTGATTTAGAACTTACAATGAGAGACCTTTGTCTATAAACATTTGCTTGATTTAGAACTTACAATGAGAGACCTTTATATAGGCATTATACAACTACCATATTAAATACACAACTACCATATTAACTACCATATTAAATAAAAAACACCACAACTACCAACTACACACTACATAACTAATTCCAACAGTTTTAAAGGGTGACATAACTCATAAGTGACCATTGCATGGTTAGTTATATTGTTATGTATTGTGATCAATAAAATCCATGGAAAGAGGATCAAATCATTTTATATCGTGTGTGATCAACATTTTTTTTGTTTTTCAAATGCATTGTATTTTCCTTTTTGTTGCAGGAGCGTGAAGTGAAAGCTAAGCATCAACAACTAATTAGCGGGGTATGTTTTTCATCTTTTTATAAATTGGCTCCTTAAAATTTTCCATAATTAATATTTGTACAATATATTCATTAATTATTATAACTTCTTTTTCTCAGGTTTCTGTACTTTCATATTGGACTTCTACATACATATGGGACTTCATCAGCTTCTTATTTCCTTCATGTTTTGCATTAATTCTCTTATACATCTTTGGTATGCTTTAGACTTTAATATCTCATTACTTGTCACAAATTTTGTGTATTATTTTCACGTTCACATTTGTAAATATCAATGATTGAAAACCCTGACCTGCCGGTCTGAGTGGTAAACCCGGCACCCGATCTGCAGATCCACCCAACCGGCAGGTTCAACTGTGAACCGGCTAAACTGTCCACGGGTCGGACGAACTTGAGACGTTGACCTGGCCAAGCTTCTGGTTAATAAGAAGCACTCATGCTGCTGCTTCTACTGCCTGTCTTCAGTTTACAAATTAAGTTTGAGATTTTTTTTCTTTTCCTAAAATCAAAATTTAAATATTTTAGTTACATAAAAAAGAACAACATTTGACAAAATGAGTATGGACTATCTAGTTATATTTATTATTTTTTGAATTTATTCTTTTATATATAAATATTTAATAAAATAATAATTTATTAGCGACCCCGGTTGACCCCTGGTTCGACCACTGATCCTTGACCCTCTTCCAATTCCGAGTCAAGAGGCTGTCCAGGTTTTAAATCATTGGTAAATATAATTGATGGAATTCTTTTTTGCCCAAATGTTCAGTTATAGGCGTATTTCAAATGGTAGTCTATAAGATTGTGTTAGTTAGCTGAAGTCTGAAGTGCATCATGATTTTTCTTGTTATATGAATCATATAATATTCCTTGATTACTTTTGCCACTGATTGAGGATTCAGTGTATGAATCTCAATAATGTTAAATTCTCTCAATAGTGTTTGCTACATGTACATTGATCTTATTATTGCTAGTTGTTAAGCCTCTCAATTGTTAGAGATGGAAGATGTTTTTTTCCTTTTTTTTTGGGGGGCACACATACATGTGTGGATTTTATTCTAGTTTCAACCTCACTAATTGGTGTCGGTGAACAAGCTTATTATAAATAAATAACTTTTAGAAAGAAATGGAGGAAATTTAGATAGGATGGGAGAGAAGAAATGGGGGAACTAGAACTAGTTCATCAAGGACGGGTGGCAAGTATTGGTGTAGGCTTACAAACTTACACTTTGAACTTCCTGAAGCAGAACTAGTTTATCAAGGATGTGTGACAAATATTTCAATTAAAAAAGGACGGGTGTCCAGAGAAGGGCTCTTTTGTTCTCTCACTCATTTGGCATGGAGGGAATATCAATAAAAACGAAGAATTGTTGACAGCTTTTTCTGGCACATTTAGCCCTAAAAAGGAATAACTGACATACAAATTGTTATTTTCTGTCAAATTCTTTAATCCCTTGCATTTCCTTTCCATGATGACAATTCCACCAACCCTTCCTCCCTCCCTCCCTCCCTCCTTTTCTTTCTCAATGGTAAAGGCCTCGTCTTTACTTGAGGAGAGTTTCCTGCTCTTGATTAATGTTTGCTGGTATAAATGTGTTGTCATTTCTTCTTTGGACAGATTATTTGTTTCTTCTTCTGCTTTCCCTCCTGTGTTCTCAGTCTGTCTTACAGTATATTTTACTTATTTCTTTTGTATATTAGTTCTTACTCTCAATGAAGGTAATTTGGCTCTGTAGGACTTGATCAGTTCATTGGAAGGGATTGTTTGTTGCCAACGGTCCTTGTCTTTTTGGGGTATGGATTGGCAATCGCATCGGCGACATATTGCCTTACTTTCTTCTTTTCTGATCACACAATGGCTCAGGTTGGAAGGGATCTCTTTTTCTTTAGATTCAGGTTTCCAGGGCATGAAGCTTACTATCTTATAAATTTATTTTATTTTTCTTATGTACTTGCAGAATGTGGTTCTTTTGGTCCATTTCTTCACTGGACTCATTCTGATGGTTATCTCATTTATTATGGGGCTTATCGAGACAACAAGAAGTGCAAATTCTTTTCTTAAGGTTGGGTTCCATAACCTTCTAAAATATTTGTCAATTCAAGAGGTAGTGACATTATTAATGAAGGCCGTAATTAAAAAAATAATAATCATGGATTGAGAAGATAGTGTTTTATAAAAATTCAGATAGATTTTCTTGTATATATTTATTAAGGTTTGATGTATATATACATCAAGAAATTAGTAAGCAGTCTTATGCTCTCATGCCCCAATTTCTTCTTCGTTTCACTTTTTATGGAGGCTTGTTTTGGTTTTGACTTTTATGTTGCTAATTTTCTCAGAAAAATGAAACCATTTTCAATGCCTTTCTTAACACAAGAATGTGTTTGCTAGAGGTGGCAATATAGATCACAACATGATTACTCGACTCGGATTTTTCGTATTCGGGTTTGACAAAAATTGACACAATTATTAAGCTTGTCGTGTCAACACATTTATTAATCGTGTCGTATTTGTGTCACACCACCTTAATATGTTTGCCTGTTTATAACACAAATAATATTCATGTAATCGTGTCAACACGAAATGATACTCGTGTAATCATGCCAATATGATACGATTACCAGTTTACAACTTGTCTATGAATAGTCGTTTATTCGTGTTAATTCTTAATCATGTCAGTAATTGTCTAATTGTGTCGAAGCGAAAGTGACCCATTTATTAATCATGTCAACGTGTCATGTCGTATTGGCACATTTGTTAATCGTGTCGTATTCGTGTTTGATAATTTTGACACGATTATTAAATTGGTCATATATATGTTTGCTTAAATGTGACACGACACGAACTCGACACGGTTACACGAATTGCCATCTTTAGTGTTTGCTTTCTGAATATATTCTGATATATTATAAAGTTTCATAAAGACATTATCATGGCAGCTGTATGCTTTAGAGTTAACTTTCACTATATAGTTATGCTTGTATATTTTGCAACTGTCCATGCTGCTGACGAAGAGCTTGTTTTCTTCTCCAGATCTTCTTCAGATTATCACCAGGATTTTGCTTTGCCGATGGACTTGCTTCACTGGCTCTTCTACGGCAAGGGATGAAAGATAAAACTAGTGATGCGGTTTTTGATTGGAATGTTACTGCTGGCTCCATTTGTTACCTTGGCTGTGAGGTGAATTTTACAGTTCAAGCCCTCTAAATGAAAATCAAAATCATGCTCTACTATGTTTGTTTAGTTATTACATCTTCACTGTAGAAAGTTTTGAGAGGCTACGTAGGTGCCTATGGTGAGTTTTCCATGCTGTTCTAGATACTGAGTGTTTCTGACCCTAATTTTAGTCTTATCTGTGTGTAGAGAATTAATTTTCAATTTCTCGAAGTAGTTCTCTATACAAGTGAATGAGTGATGTTTCAAATGAATCATCTCTTGCATCTTCAATTGTTAGCTAGAGGATTCTTTCAACTTACCTCAATTATTTTCGTTTTCCTTAAAAAATGGAGACCATAAATTGTAAATTCATTCCTGACATATTTCTGTCCTAATAAAATAAAAAAGAGTAAAAAACAAATATACAGTAGAAAAAGCTACAAATGAAGCAGTCCATTCAAAGGGGCATTACCTGTCTGAAGTAATTTCCTTCTTCTCTACAGATTAGTTACTAGTAAGAAGTTTAAAATATCTTAAAATTGATTATATGTCCCTCTACACCTAAATTCTGAACTGAGGTTGAATTGGGAGGCCACTGGACTATGAGTTATGGCTCATTGTTAACCCCCTATGGCCTATCTCTTTTATTAATCTGAATGTCTGACATGTTTTATACCTTTTTGTCACTTCAGTTTATATATACATTTTTATTTAATTCAGTAAAAATCATTGGTAAGACTTAAGAGAACTGGTTGTGATGGAGGTTTGGCATGGTGACGTGGGAGTAGTTTATAAATATTGATTTTTGGCAATACGACCCATATAAATTTATAGCATTGAAGCTCTTTGCTTGGCGGGTTTTTTGTTTTTCAGTTTATATAAAAGCCCAGCCCAACTGTTAATTAAATCCCCTTCCCACCCATGTGAGTGGGTTCAAACACAAACCATTTGTATCAACCCAAGAGATTTTACCAACTAATTTTTTTGGTGCACACGATTGCTCGAGTGTTTATCTGCTTTGTCGTTTGTACACATACACAAGTAAATTTCAGTTATATTTTAAGATCTGATTCAATTTTCTCATCTGTGACAGAGTGTTTGTTACTTTCTCATAACACTTGGACTTGAACTCGAACTCCTGCCTTCTCACAAATGGACTCTAATGACAATTAAGGAGTGGTGGAAGAGACCTAGAAATATCATGTCTGATACTTCTTCTGGTTACTTCGAACCTCTTCTACATTCTTCCTCAGAAAGTAATACTCTTGATCTCAATGAAGATGTAGATGTGCAGGATGAAAGAAATAGGGTACTTTCAGGTTCCGTGGACAATGCCATCATCTACTTGCGTAATCTAAGAAAGGTATTTTAATTTAAATGCTTCCTCAAGTTAACTGCAGCAATCTGTTGTCATTTAATAATGATATCCATCACCTATTTCAGGTTTATCCTGGGGAGAAACATTCTGATGCTAAAGTTGCTGTACATTCATTGACTTTCTCTGTTCAAGCAGGAGAGTGTTTTGGCTTCTTGGGAACAAATGGGGCTGGGAAGACTACCACTCTGTCTATGATCTCTGGTATATTTCCAGTATTCAGACATAAAATTGTACATGTGAAACATTTAATAAGCATCCTTTTCAAGAATGAAAATATTTAATAGGCTTGGTTTTTTCCCAAGTGGTGGTCATTAAAGCGCTTACTTTTGATCCTAGAAAAGGCCCAAAGGAAATCGCTGCAAAAGAGAGCTCTAATGATGAGTAGAAAAAGAAAGTTGACCATACCAAAATGTGTAATAGTCAATTGATTTATGCATTTTTAAATTTATTGGAGGATTTCACTTCTTGGGGAATGGTCACTTTTCTTTGGGGATTTATTATTCTAGTTTCCTGTGACTGTTACAGTTTCTTATGCTTATTTGGATTACCCTCCATAATGGATCATCATGAGAAATTGATAATGTTTGGGATGTTAGAAAACTTTGCCAGTTGCAGTTCCAACATTTCTGGCATTATAATCATTGGGATTGGATTATATTTCCTTTATGAGCTTTTATGTTAGACTGATCTGTTCCTGGATTCTGATTTATTGAATGAGATTGTGGAAGATATTTTATCCTGTTTTTGAATTATGTATTTTTCCAATGCAGGAGAAGAATATCCAACTGATGGGACTGCTTTTATTTTTGGAAAAGATGTATGTTCAAATCCCAAGGCTGCCCGTCAGCTTGTATGTTCTGCTTCAACTTTTTACTGTTCTTTTTGTAATTGAATGTACAATATCCGGTTGGAAGGTGTGCTGTTAAACTTTCTGACTTTTTTTTCTTATATAACTCATTGATAGATTGGGTACTGCCCTCAGTTTGATGCTTTATTGGAATATTTGACTGTACAAGAGCACCTTGAGCTTTATGCAAGGATAAAAGGAGTAGAGGAGTACAGGATGTATGATGTGAGTATATATTTTCAAAGTCTATAATCACTTTTCTTCTTCATCACCCTGCATCAGTGGTTTATTAATAACTTTTGTAAGCTGAATAATTGCAAATTTTGGTTTGATTTTTAAGGGTTTAATTGGGTGGTGGTGAAGTTTACTTTCCTGCAGTTAGGATTGGAATATATAGATGAACTAATTCATTGATACACAAGTACAGGCATTTGGATCTTGTAAACAAACTTACTGAATTTAGATAACAGTAATCTAAAACCGTGCATATTTGGATCTTGTAAACAAACTCACTGAATTTAGACAACAGTAATCTATTACTGTGCATAAAATGTTTCTTATTCTTACTGACAAGTGAGAACCATATTTTGGAACCCTAATATTTTGAATCATGTTGCAGGTTGTTATGGAAAAGTTAGTTGAGTTTGACTTGTTGATACATGCTAACAAACCATCGTTTACCCTAAGTGGGGGTAATAAGCGCAAATTATCAGTTGCAATTGCAATGATTGGAGATCCTCCAATAGTTATTCTTGATGAGCCATCCACAGGTATGTATATTTTTTCATTACGTCTTGACATACATATTTTTAAACTGCAATCGTCTGAGATTATTTAGCAGCAGACAAGCTCCCCAATTCTGCTTTGTGTTGTTACATTAAGAAACAAGAAGAAAAGTGGTCTGTTGAGATTGATTGGATTTTTTAGATTATATCTCTGAGACTGTTAGTGTTTGATAGAAGAGAGAAATGACAACAAAATGAAAAAAAATGGATCACATACCCACTACTTATTGAAGCCTCTTTATATATGTTTGAGTAATAATCTATCGAGCAATCTTAGAAAAGGCCAAACAATGGTATTTAAAGATAACATGTTCCTGTACATATGACTATATTTTGATTCGGAGGTTCGTCACATTCACAACATTCTTGGCTGTCAAGCTCAAGATGTTTATTCTAATAAATTATTTTCATGATTTTTCAGAAAATTTATGTAAAAAAAGCAAGGGTAAGGCTTTTACATATTGAATCCTCCCCAGAGCCCATAATGTGGGAAGCCTCGTGCGTTGGGCCATCCTTTTTTATTTTCAGAAAATTATTTAGTTGTTAATGCTCTTTTTGTTTGTCTTTTGGAAAATTGTCCTTTTACCCAGTCTTAAAAGGAAATGATATGTGAACACTGAACACGTATATTTTTTAGCTCAATAGGTGGCCAGCTGCTAACTATTTATTATTTCAGGCATGGATCCTATTGCCAAACGATTCATGTGGGAAGTTATATCCCGTTTATCAACTAGGCAAGGGAAGACAGCAGTGATTCTTACTACCCACAGCATGAATGAAGCTCAAGCATTATGCACTCGAATTGGAATAATGGTATGAATTGTTCTTTCACCCTACTTGCCTGGGAATTGAGACACGTCTTAGTGACCAGTCTAAGATGAATTATCTATCCTATTAGGTTGGAGGCCGGCTAAGATGCATTGGAAGTCCCCAGCATTTAAAAACACGGTTTGGAAATTATCTTGAGCTAGAGGTATTTCACATGAACACGTTTCAGATAAGTGTGAAATTAATTACCAATGGTGAAACTCCACTTTTATGCAGATTTATGAGATACAAGTTTTAGTGCCTAATCATAAATTGTATTATCCACGTCCTTAGGTTAAACCTACTGAGGTCAGCTCTGTGGATTTGGAAAGCTTTTGCCGGATTATTCAAAAAAGACTTTTTGACATTCCTTCTCATCCAAGGAGCTTATTAGATGACCTTGAAGTTTGCATTGGTGGTGTTGACTCCATCACATCAGAAAATGCAACAGTAGCAGAGATTAGATTGTCGCAGGAAATGATACTTATGGTTGGGCGCTGGCTTGGCGATGAAGAAAGAATAAAGACACTTATAAATTCCTCATCTGCTCCTAATGGGATATTTAGTGAACAATTGTCAGAGCAGCTGGTTCGAGATGGTAAATGATTCTTGTTCATTGTGATTTATTTCTTCTTTTACTTCTGCTATTTGTCATTCTTCTGGAAGAAGTGATAATTAAAAACTTTCAGGTTTAATTTTTCAATTTTCTGTTGACAATATCAAACCTCTTGCAAAGCACTTTTGATATATGCTTATTGGGACAAAGCAGATAATTCCTGTGCTTATCTGCCCTCAACGATCAAGTTATAGCAGTGACTTACAATAGTTTTAGTAGTATATAATTTACTTTATTTTTGTGATACAAGTATTTTGTTACTGTGCCTTGTTTATCAAGCCGTTTTTGCTTATACCAAGTTTTGCATGTGAAAAGTTGATAAAATTTTACTGTCATCTATATTCTAAGTTTCCACTATCACTTTGGCCAATTAGCCATATTTCACATAATTGTTTTGTCAATTTTCAATGTTTGTATGTTGAGATAAATTATTTTTGCTTCTGGCACTTGTGCTTTTTCTCCTTTGGTAATTTCAGTGGACTTATTTTTGTTTTTTTGTGCGTCTTTGGCTCTATATTGATGGTATTTTGAAGAATATTCTACTTTATTTTTTCTCCCTCACTCTCACAATGTATTTTGGCTAAATTTTTTTTTTGAGTTTGTGTAGGAGGTATACCATTGCCAATATTCTCTGAGTGGTGGTTAGCCAAAGAAAAGTTTGCGGTGATTGATTCGTTTATCCTATCTTCATTTCCTGGTTCAACATTCCAGGGGTGCAATGGGTTGAGTGTCAAATATCAGGTGAAGTCAGTATTCTCTGGTTTTTTCCCCCCAATGATAAATGGCATAATGCTTTAGTCATGAATCGGATTTAATATTGCCCTTTTCAGTGCTCTGTAAGAGAGAAAAGTTGAAAAACTAGAAATCCAAAAATTTTCTTTCCCATCTTAACGTGTATGTTGTTTTATTTAGTACTAGTTTTTGCCCGTGCCTATGGCACGGTGTTACAGTATTTGGTCCGTGCCTACGGCACGGTGTTAGAGAATTAATGATTTTATTTTTTATTAAATGATGCCCGTGCACGGTATTACAGAATTAAATGATTTTATTTTTTATTAAATGGTGCCCGTGCCTATGGCACGGTGTTACAGTATTTGGCCCGTGCTTATGGCACAGTGTTACAGAATTAAATGATTTTATTTTAACTTTCTATTTTTTAATTTGAAAATTTGAAAATTTTGACCATTTCCATCAATCAATTCACTCTCTTTCCTCCAATTACCAATAAAATGATTTGAGCCGTTAATTAAGCTACATAAAGAGAGCCGTTGGATGCACTCTCTTTCCTCTAACACCATTCTCCTTTATTATATAGATATTCTTGTGTGTATTCTTGGCAATTAAGATAAATTTGATTTAGAGGGCAATAGTGGTACTTGATGTTGTCAGAATCATGCCGGGATGAAATTGAGGGACGAGGCATGAGGCATGTGAGCAACCGGATTCTGAGTGGGTTTATGGTGAATATTTCATGGCCTGTTTGAATGTTGTGAACATTCAGAAGTGTTACTCTAGATCATTTGTCTTGTCTGTTAAGGGTCTGAAGCTGGTGGAAGTAGATGCGGGTTTCAATATCAAAGGATGCAGCCTGCAGCCTTAACCCTAAAAGTAGTAGTTTATCCTATTAGTCATTAGACTTCCTTTACCTTTTATAGTTTATAGACAAGATAAAGAGATCTATGAAAATGCTAATAAGAAGAGCATGACTACTCTTCCAGGCATATATATTAGCGTTCTGGAGCTAATATAATGTTTGGAATTTTGATACCTCATCTGCAATAGATTATTTAAGGATTCATTTTGACTTCAAAAGCACATTGACATGAAAAATAATAGAATACAGCCTCGAGTGATTGTGGTTGGTAAGATTAGTTTTACTGGAAATATTACCCCTGGTTTTATTTACTGTAAGATTGGAAGTTTCATTTTCGCTATTAAATCTCACAAAATTATTAGCTATGGCCTAGATATGGGCTGCCAAGTTTGTGTATGGAAATTATGCAGGAAAAAGGCTTCCAGACCGAAAGACACCAGTGTGTTTTGTGACATAACATTCCTGATAGAAAATGACTTCTAATGTGTGTTGTGCATCGGATCATTTCATGTCTCTTGTATAATTTTTTTTTTAGTTTGTAATTTATGTGCTTCGGGTCAGCAGGGCCTTCAAGCATCCGAAATATGCCGGGGTTGTAATTGACATAGCTTTCCTGATAGAAAATGACTTCACATTTGTTTTGTGCATTGTTTCATTTCTCGTCTCGTCTATAAAATTGTTCTATTAGTCCACAATTCAACTAGATAATGATAAATGACATTTTTTTTTTTTTTTAAAATTATTGCAGCTACCTTTTGGTGAAGGTCTCTCGCTTTCTGATGTCTTTGGGCACTTAGAATGGAACAGGTGAGGAATAAAATGAAGACCTGACCACTTCGATTATAATGCTGCTTTGTTTTTAATTTGGTTAATCAAGCTGATGAATGTTTTAAAAATGTCAGAAACCGACTGGGAATCGCGGAATACAGCATCAGCCAATCGACTTTGGAAACAATATTTAATCATTTTGCAGCAAACTCTTGAAGTATGATAGATCATCCATGTTGTTTTCATACCTCTATTCTCCTGATCCTTAATATTTGTGGGAGATCAGGTGATGTTTGTTCCTTCTTCAGAAAAGAAAACGGTTTATTTTCAAACCATTTGTAAATATCAGAGCAAATGCAGGAAGGATTATCTTACTCCTATTTTGATTGAAAAAATGATGAGCATCGTACACTGCACGTGGTGGTAGCGCGAGTTGGGTGGAAGCGGAAGCAGAAGCAAAGAATAGATTGAAATCGACTTGAGACACAAAATGGCATTTGTTTCAAAAGTCTTAGAGCAAAATGATATATGGTGTTGAATTTCGTAAATGTAGCTAACAGGCAGAGCATGTGTTAATTGCAAGTTGATGAAACCTCTAATTTTAGCTCTGAGGAGGACAAACCCTAATAATTAACCATACAAGAAAAATAATTATATTGTATTTGTATAGTAATCTCTTTACAATCATTGTCATATAATAATAATAATTTTAATGCTCGATTAGAGATGCTCATGAATTAATAAGGATTTATGAAGACAATGTGAAAAACAAGATTTAAAAGCCTTCGACCATCAGTGTGTGTGTATATATACTCATTCAGTGTGTGTACTCACACAGAAACACCCCCATATGGTAAATGGATGTCAATATTTATATTTGTTTGTTCAATCAGGAAAATTATCCCTTGTACGTTCATTAATCTTTCATATTCGTTACTTTTTCTGTATGTGAATTTGAATTCAACAAATTTATCTCAATTTTATTATTATTATTAATATAAAAATGAAGTTAAATTGTTCAGTTGAGTTATACTATATTTTTCATAACTTTTTGTTATGGGTGCTTTAATAGTAATATTATATTTAAATTATCATTCAATAACTATAAATTATAATTTATAAAGTACTAAATCTAAGTCTATCAATAATAGTTGTGCAGTCATAAAAAATTTCATATTTTATGTTTGTAGCTAGCAAAAAAAAGTTGAATTTAATTAATTCGTGATTAGTGTTAGCTGCATTCCTTTACACTCCCAATCCCAATACCGAATTCTTGTCTTTTATGTCCAAAATAATAAACTAATTTTAAAATTTAAAACTTATTTTTTGAATTTACTATTTTGTGCACTAAAAGACATTATTCGTAATTTATATTTAAAAGACATGAGAGATTTTCTGTTGTGTAACTCACGTGTCTGAGACTTTATATAAACTATAGATGTAATAAATTATTCTTATTATTTATGGTTATACTTTAATTCATGTTAAGTATTATGGTAAAATTTTCTTAGAATAAAATATGGAGTTGTGTTTTCATATTATTTGTAAGTACACCTTAACTAGAATATTAAATAATGTTGATAAAAATATTTAAAATAGATTTTCAATTATATTTTGTGAATGTGAAAGATTGAAAATTAGGAAAATATTATTGACTCATTCAGAAGTAAAAAATTAATAACGGCACATGCAAAAGATTGGAATGTGAAAAATTAAGGAAGTTTCTTTGTAAGTTAAAAAATTTAATAAATTATAACACAGTTGATGTATAGTAAGAAATGTGAAAAGCTTACATCTTCAAAGATAAGGGAGCTGTTTACCGTCTAATTTAAAAAGAGAATTTTCAACTTATATATATATATATATTTTTTTTTTGTTACTTTCACATTTTAACTTAATTAATTATTTTTTTTTAAAACAATACTTCTAAAATTGGTCTCCAGTTACAAAGATGAGAAAAATTAATGAATTGTTGAATTGTCAATTACAATTACTCACAATTGGAAATTAAGCAACCAACCAACTGCTCCAACTTGGACTTGCCATCCACTTTGACAATAGTTTATCATTATGATATTCAACTGTTGAAAACTTGTTTAAAATATCTATATAAAAAAGCTAAATATTTAATTAATTAATTTAATTGGTTTGTCTTTTAGATTGATCAAATCAAATCAGCCGTGGGACATGTTTGAATTTTTTTTTATGCAAGTCATTATAAATCATGAAATTATTCAACAATTGGAGTAATTAAATGTTTTATACTTTATAATACTATAACAATTCAAAAAAAAAAAAAAAAAATCACCAATCTATTTAATTTTCTTAGTCTAATGAAGATTTGTTTTCCAGTTGTGGCAGCAATTTCAAACATCAATTATTTCCACATCTCGCCTTCATAAAATGTAAGTCTGCATGTTCTCATCATTTCCATGTATATACTCTTCTTATCGACACGGGGAATTTGAATTTATGGAAATGCTCTTGAAAAATGCGTCTTTAATCTTTCACTGTCAAATGACAACTAAAGATGTATCTTGGTCGGTAACAACCTGTAATTAATAATCTTTCCCCATCGAGCGAATAAACAAATCTTAATTTAAATTGAAATTCTTAATAATTATTATAGGGTGAACTCAAATTGAATAAAATAATAAAAAAAATAATAAATAGTGTCTCTAATCTTTATGACAGCTAAAGATGTATGTTGGTAGGTACTAACCCGTAATTATTATAGGTTGGACTCAAAACTAATAAAATAATAAATCAATAAAAAAGTTATTTTTCATTTTCATATTTAATACCTAATATTTCATGTTAATATTATGAAGGACAATGTTATTGAAATTTTCATGTTTAATATTTAAAACTTCAGGTTAATACTATGAAGGATAATTATCTTGTAATTTTCATATTTAGTATCTTATTTTCATGTTTATTGCTTAAAATTCAGATTATGCTATGAATGATAATAGTTTTGTAATTATAATGTTCAGTGACGTATTTTTATGTTTGATGCTTAAATTTCAGACTTATATTACGAAGGTAATAATATTAAATTTACTTATTCAATATCCTATTTTCATGTTTAATACCAAAAATTTCATATTAATGCTAAATAATTTCAGGCGAGCAATAATATTGTAATTTAATACTTAAAATTCTAGGTGAATGTTAAATAATTCCAAGTGAGCAACAATATTATAATTTTTATGTTTAATGTTCAAATTTTAGGTTAATGATATAAAATTTTTATGTAGACAATAATATTTTCATGTTTAACACTATAGCCATGCTTTATGCCTCTTCTTCCGACTATAATTTCAATAATATGGTTGATCACAGTAATTTCAATAAATTATAAATTTTCCCATAATGTGGTTTTTTGTTGAAAATTCCCAAAACGCTTTCAGAATAATTCTGAAAATTTCGAAAAAAATTTCTACACATCATACGCACTAATATGAGTATTGTAGCAGCAGCAGCTAGATAATCATAATTTCTATATATTATGACTTAGCCCCTAATGCGGTTTTGGGAAAAATTCCCAAAAAGCTTTCGCAACGATTTTGAAAATTTCGTAAAATTTTCTTACTCATTATTATACTTTCAGTTTCATCCAAAAATATCTCAACTTCGCAAATTAAGTCATAATTGAATTAATTACATCATTAGTCAAAAATATTCCAAAATCATGCAAATCCAAATCCTAAATTACCAATTAAGAGTCAACCACCATAAAACAACTCAAGAATAATTTTAGGTCTCCAAAAAGTGGCTTAAGCAGCTCTAAATTGACAATTTAGTGTCCTACGCCATAATTTGACATAATTACACTAATTAGTCAAATTAATTTTACACATACATACAATTAGGGTTCTAATTATATTTTTAAGCATAAAATTAACACAACATATGAAAGGGAACAATATCACATCATATGTAAAAACTTAGACATATAAAGGAATAATTTCAATCAAAATTAGAGTTGGAAATTGTTGGGTTTCTAGGTTAATCCCAAGATCAAGATAAACATAAAATTATGAATCATTACAACGAAGAGTGGCGGAAACACACTTACATTGATCGGATTTTGGATGCGTCAAAAGCCCACAAATTTCTTCAAGATTCAGCCAAGGAGTGCTTCAAGAAATGGTGTCCAAGCTCCATGCTTTTAATTGTTTCCAAGCTCTTGAATGGGTTTCGATAACACCTTGATATGATCCTTGATGAGTGCTAGCTCTATTAAAGAATTTTGCAACAAAATTCTTTGTATTTCCTTCAATGAACCTCACGGCAAAATGAAAGAAAATGAGAGAGTATTGCTTCTTTGAAATTCGGCAATGAGAGAGGAATGATTAGGCTTGCATTTGATTTTCAAAAATCAATTTATATCAAATACCAAAAGTTTGGTATTAAGTCACTCAAGCCATCACTTTGATTTTGGAGTGTCAAACAAGTCACCAACTACTTCACCTAAACACATCAACCAAAAAGTAACTTAAAGTGACATGTGAAGTGACACTTGATGTGACATGTGGGCCCCACTCGATTCCGAATGCGAGTGGGCACGCAAACACTCTCGGGCTCGGGTTCGCTAATTCTGAATTAACGAACTTCGGTCGCGACGTAATTAAATCTAATTTAATTAAATAATTATGCCTAACAAAATTACTATTCACATCACCAACGAATTAATTCTAAATTAACTCGTTTGCCCGAATTAAAATCTAATTTTAATTCCGCGTCGAAATCTAATTTTGAATAATATATCGAATATATTATTTTATCGATTAATTCCAAAATAATCTTTCTATCTTTTCAAATAGTACTTTATCCAAGATAAAGTCTCTCCGTAATTAATCCCAGATTAATTAAGTTTGAATCATACATCATCGGTGAATCTTTGGGAAGCGACCCAAGAGATCTCTGGATATGTTGGTAGTAAATCTGGTCGTCGAACTATCCGAACATGTAC
>SKCR01044781.1:0-47715 GCA_019454045.1 Zanthoxylum bungeanum
GTGCTCTCTCTCTTCAATGCATGCCATTTTAGGAATGAGTTTTAGCCATTATATGTGTTAGACTATTTATATGTATAAGGATGAGTTCTGCCCAATGGGTGGATATTATTTTTTCATGTATATCCATAATAAAATAAACAAGTGGATGATGATTGCTATTAGGAAGTTGACTTGTAACTAAGGATGATTATTCTAATTCATGAGGTTTTGTATGTGAAACCTATATGGTGAATGTAATTACTATGTTCTCTATTTTCCTACTACTACATTTTTAGAGCACATACTGCTCTACTTGACTTCTACATGTGGGTTCCCTCTTTTTCAATGCATGTCATTTTAAGGATGAGTTTTAGCCGACTATTTCATGTATCAAAAATGATACACTCACACACACTTCTACCGAAAATTTTACAAACTTTCTCACTGTAGTTACAGTGATCTACAGTAAATCACTGTAGTTACAGTTAGAGAGTTTGTAAAATTTTCGGTAGAAATGTGTGTGAGTGTATCATTGCTCTTCATGTATAAGGATGAATTATGCCCAATGAGTGGATAATACTATTTCATGTATATTCATAATAAAATAAATAAATGGATGATGATGATTGATATTAAGAAGCTGACTTGCAAATAAGAATAATTATTCTAATTCATGAGGTATTGATATCTGAAACCTATATATATGGTGAATGAAATGAATTTTTGATTTTGAACTTGATTGGCATCAATCTTATAAGATGATGCTCAAGCCTAATACTTTATTCTTTATATTTATGTGGATCCGAACTATTTCCAATATTGTTTTTTTAACAGGAAGCAGTTTTTATGTTGGAAATAGATGATGCTCAAACCCAGAAAAAAGCTTGCAACATAGTCTCTAAATTTAGAGGTATTTTGAGTTTAACCCCTTTATTAGTTACTGTCATTCTTTTTTAATAGCAGCATAATGATGGTAGAAAAAAAATATCACCCCATTTACTATAAGTTTATCCTATGCCTAACGAAGTGGCATATATGTTTAACTTGACAGGGATTAATTCAATCGCATTTGGCTTGGAGGACAGGAAAATGACTATTAAAGGACACAATTTAGACACAGTAGCTATGGGGGCGAAACTGAGAAAGCTATGTCACACAGATTTAGTCTATTTTGAACCTGCAAAAATGCTTGAGGAGGGAGAGCAGCATAAAGAAGAGTCCAATAATTATAAGGCAAATGATGAGAAGGACGAGCCTGAAAGCCATGCAGTTGCTGAAGCCAAAAAACCCAGGAAAATGCCAATTTCATTCCTCTCCCGAATGTGCATTTCCATTAAATAGGCATATGGCCTTTTTAACTTTTTTGTGATGGACGGTTGTGAAGAAGAGTAAACTGAAAAAAGTTTTGAGAAAACAGGTGAACAGAGTTATGTTTTGACAGTTTTGTGAAGAATTTTAAAACATAATCGAGGGACTGGTGGTGTTTTAAAATCCGGTCTGATCCATCGATCCGGATGGCGAAGATCAAGGGATCAGATGTCGGATCGGGATTCAACCAGGGTTGATAATAAATTATTATTTTATTATGTATTTATATAGAAATGTGATAAAATGAGTAAATTTTCCAAAAAAAAAATTGTAATTAACACCAATTTTAATATTTAAAAAATATTATAAGAATTTTTATCAAAATTATAACCAAAATATATTAAAAAATTATTATTTTTATTTTAATTCAAATAAAAGAAATTTTAAAAAAATGAAACACGTCCGTCCCGTGATTGGTTCGACCGGGAGGTTGTTTAACCGGCCGGGTCATTAACATACGAGTTTTTGAGGTCACCTGAACCAGCCAAATGATCGATCCACTAATCAACCGATCAAACCGATCCAGATTTTAAATCATTGATCGAGACTCTTATTATTTTATTAAAAATGAAAATGCATAAATTGTCCATTATAAATGCCCATACAGAATTAGATCTTCTAAAGTTTAGCATATTTTAGATTAATATGATAAATTCTTATAGTATCTGGCTATGCCCGCTGATTGCCTAACGTCATTTGTAAATCATCAAATCCTAATCGTACAAAGCAAGTCCAGTAGATAATGTTCCAGCCAAATCATTATTGAAATTCACGAGCGTAACTCAATCTAAAATTTATCATGAATTTTTTAGGTCCATGAATTTTAATATAATATTGAGATATACTCATATATTTAAAATATTTATGAATTATACAAAAATAAAAGAAAATCCACGCAATCAATTAAAATCATAATCTAATTTAACTTGAAAACTTTCACCATCACTCAATTTCGCAACGTCACATGGCCAAGAGCCCCCAAAGATCATCCATAGTGTAACTACCCACCAAACCCCACAAATGATGTTTGTTTCCCTACTATCTTCCAAAACTTGTAGAGGAACAGCACATGCATTTGAGAGACCACAGCAATTAGCCGCATGATGAAATTGTAAGAGTTTGTATATCAAAGTAATCCTACATCGGAAATGTAAAGAGAATATAGAAAGTTTATAAGTGGACTTTGCACACTTACATTAAATTGGAATTATAAGGTTTGGGCTTGCGCTTGGGCTTTAATGTATAGCTTGGATGTATGGTTCATTAGTCAAAAGATGGGCCTTGGGCTCTTGTGATTAATAGCCTCCCTGAAAAACTTTTTTGGTTTATGTATTCGAAGTGGGTACTAATCTATGAAAAACGTTCATATTACATCTGATCTTTGGAAAAACGAAATACAAAAAGATATCAAGTAGATTCGTCAGGGGTCGTTTTCCAGTGCAGAAATTCGACTTACAGATTGTTGAATCCTGGTGGCAGACGTCCAAAGAACTACAACACAAAGGGTAGGGGCGAAATTCTGCTATAGGACATAGCATTAACGCTAGCCTCAATCTTCAAGTCAGTGTATTTATAAATTTTGATTACTTGAATTGTAAGTTTTTGTCTTTGGTTTGGTTTGTAATTTTGTTTATAAGTTTCTGATACTGTTTATAAAGTTTCTGTTTCAATAAAATTATTATATTCGTTGATTGTTTCATTAATACAAATAACACACGATATATTAAATTACTATATGTAATATTCCGTTTTGAGATGTGATGATATATTTATGAAAAAACATACCTATCCAATTGTATATGTAGAAAAAAATAATAACGGATTTTACAATGCAAGCAGGAATATGCACACCACTTTATTCCAATATCCAATTAAGAGATATAGGAAAAGCTTATATTAGGGTTTTTTTTTCTTCCTAATATTATAAATTGAGTCCCTATTCAGTATAACTTGCCTTGATGGTTTGTTTGTTTATAGTTAATAAATGCATTTTGCTTGAGTAAGGGTAGCAGAAAAGTCCGGCCCGGAATAAAAAAAATTTGGGCCGCATCCTATACTCAAAAGCCCTGTTCGGGTTCGGGTTCGGGCCCGAGTCGGGTTTAGTATTTTTTGCCCGGTCCGGGCTTAAACCAAAATATATATATATATATATATATTGATATGTTTATACCATTTAAATTGTTAATTTATCGATGAAAATTTTGATTTATTTGTGAATTGTCTTTGCATATAGTGTGAATGTATTTTGTATTTGTATGTTTTTAATTTTTTTTAAAAATGAGCTAGATAAAGCCTGGACCGAAAGACGTTCGGGTCGGACTTTTCCCGGCCTGGGTTTTTATCCATGGGCACCCTTATGCTTGAGTGTGATTTGTTTGGAGAAATAGAGGATAATTTTACATTCAAGTCCTCCATTTGCAAATATTTTCCACGTGTCTTTTGACTAACATTGACGGTTAATGTTATATTTGAGTCGTCGTCGGACCTTCTTTTTCTTTTGAAACTGCCCGAGCTAAATGACAAAGCTGAGCTGGAACTGGAAGGTACTTTTTTGATGCCATCGAAGTATCTCGCAATCTCTTCTTGGGTTCTTGTGTTGTTCGGGAAGTCTTCCTCAAGTTAATGTTGAAAGATGACTTTTTTTTTTGGACAAATTCAAAATAAATCTCTTGAAAATTTAATTTAAAAAAAAAAAAAACAAAAAAACTCTTACGCCTCCAGATGAAACATCTCCAATGAAAACAATTTTCCTAATACACAGAAAATTCCACTTAAAAATTGATCTGTTGGTTTAAAAAAAGAAACATTTGAATTTGAAGTTCCCCACTATTCATCATTTTACCAAAAGAAAATACAATGGGAAAGGGGTTTGCAAGCACAAACAATTCACTTGAATTAATTTATTGGCGGATATTATTAAAAGGTATCTTATAAATTATTTAATAATTTGATTTTTTAAAAATAAGATAATTTTATTTTACCCCAATTAAAATGAAAATTTTATATTATTTTTTATGAAATCAAATTTTACTCTTACTAAATTAATTTTATGGCTCCGCTGTTAGGATTAAGTTGTGGCATCACCCTTCCCCTTACTGTGCAAGTTTCAACCATTAATTTTGTGTTTAATGGAAGGCTTAACATGCTATAAAAGGCCAACCCAATAGAAGGACATGAGTGAATAATTATGAAACTTTAGGGATATAATTAGTAAAATTGAGAAACTTCTTATTTTTCAGGAAGGCATGTATATTATACAAGATATACATTTTTTTTTTGAAATCGTTGAAAATCTCACCACCAAATAATCTCTACCAGACTTAACGGAGCATATAAAATTTCAGACTGTCTCAGACTTTAACAAGAAACACATTTTTTGGATTCGAACTCATGACCTAAAAGTCAAATATTAAACCCTATACCACCAAACCAAGCTCTTTGGGATAGTAAAAAATATAACTTTTATATTTTAAATCATTTAGCGGTAAGGGTCTTGCCTATGACCTTTCAAAACTCAAGTTCGTCTCTCCGTGATATTATCTTTTGTATTTGAATATATAAACACTTAATAATGTAGACATACGTTATGGTTTATTTGTCTCACATTAACTAAATATGAGAACAACTCATGATTTATAAACCTATAAACTTCCCCTCCTTGTAAGTCGGGTTTTAAGGGATGAATTATAGTCATAGAATTGTAGTAATTGATATCAGAACCAACATTACGTCAAGACTAGTTGGATTAATCAAAATCTAACATGCATGTGCGATAAATTTGCAAAACATGATGCATTATTATGAACTTATGATCCATTTTATCCCATATTAATTAAGCAGGAGATGATTGCTGCTTTATGAGGCTATTAGCGGTTTTTAAATATGATTTCTACTCATACTTACGGAAAATAATCTTTTTATAATAATAGTCCCATCGATTATTATTATTATTATTTTCCAAACCTAGTCGACTTGATTTGGCAACGAAAATTCGGATAGAATCGTCCATCAGGCAAAAAAGATTCCAAACAAGAGTACAATACACGTTGTAAAGAAGCCTCTGGAACCCGCGAGAATCCTCCATCCGACGGCTCACATTCCACGATCGGATCCCCACCGTCTCTTTTCATTCCCCCGCTCAAATCAAAATAACAAACGATCAGCGCACACACCAAATCTCTGTGCTTTTTATCTCTCTTTCTTTGTTTATTTAATTGTGAATTTTGATGATGATTAAAATTATTTGGGTCTAATATCAATATAAAATTCGGTAGTGGTGGGTTTGTTTGTTTTTTTTGGGGGTCTAATATCAAATTATTTTTAAAAAAAAATGTCAGATAAATATGTGTGTGCATCATATTACAATTATTTATTGAAAATGTTTGCAATTTAATATATTTAAAATAAATTATTTAAAAATCTGATCGTTTCACTATCATCTATTATTTTGTGGTCTGGATAAAATAGTCAAGGAAACTAAAATCAATGACAAATTTAAGAGAGATGAATCATTTATTGTTATCAAATAGATGGAGGTGTTTGGTACGGCGTAGTTAGAAAATTATTCATAGTTATTTAATTTAGTGGATGTATTATTAAAAAATATTTTTTATTAATTTATAAAATATATATTAATAAATTTTTAGATTGAACAGAATAGATTGTCTGCTGACCTCCATGTCACTTTGATATTAATGAACATAATTCAAAATAATCTCACTTGCAAGACCGACGTTGGCCATAGATGGACGAGACGTCTATCTACGGTCCCTGTATTTCTTTTATCATATTATAAAAAAAAATAAAAAAAAGGTGAAGTTCTTTGAAGACTAAGTCTTTTGAAAAGAGGGATCAAAGAAGATTTCTTGAGAGAGCAAGTTGTTGAGAAATTCATTTTAACATGGACGGCTTTATTGCCATGATGCTTTGTTAATTTGTTTATAGTTAATAAATGCACTTTGCTTGAGTGTGATTGGTTTGGAGAAATAGAGGATAATTTTCATTTAAGTCCACGTGTCTTTTGACTGACATTGACGGTTAATGTTATATATGGTTAAGTTAATGTTGAAAGATGAGTTAAGTTGATTGATGTTGAAAGATGACTT
Source organism: Zanthoxylum bungeanum (assembly GCA_019454045.1). Taxonomy (NCBI): domain Eukaryota; kingdom Viridiplantae; phylum Streptophyta; class Magnoliopsida; order Sapindales; family Rutaceae; genus Zanthoxylum; species Zanthoxylum bungeanum. Next base: position 6,453 of record SKCR01044781.1, read on the forward strand.
TTTATTTTTGTTCCTTGCAATTAAAAGAAAATGACAAATTCGAAATAAATCTCTTGAAAATTTAATTTTTTTTTTAAAAAAAAACTCTTATGCCTCCCGATGAAACATCTCCAGTGAAAATAATTTTCCTAATACACAGAAAATTCCACTTATAAATTGCTCTGTTGGTTTAAAAAAAGAAACATTTGAATTTTGAAGTTCCCCACCATTCATCCAACCCAATAGAAGGACATGAGTGAATAATTATGAAACTTTAGGGATATAATTAGTAAAATTGAGAAACTTCTTATTTTTCAGGAAGGCATGTATATTATTAGCAGTAAAATATATACATTTGTTTTTTTCTTTGAAATCGTTTGAAATTTCGCAATCAAATCATCTCTATCGGATTTAACGGAGCATATAAAATTTTTGACTGTCTCAGAATTTCACAAGAAACGCATTCTTTGGATTCGAACCCAGAACCTGAAAGTCAAATATTGAACCTTACACCACAAAATCAAGTCTCTTATGAATAGTAAAAAATATGCACACTTAAAGATGTCCACATAATCACATTTTTTTTTAAATCATTGTAAATCTCATCGTCAAACGATCCCTTCCGGATTTAAGCAGAGTATGTAAAACATCCGGCTGTCTCAGACTCTTACAATAAACTTATTCACTGGATTCGAACCCATAAACTAAAGGTTAGATCCTAAATCCTACACCATCAAATTATAGCGGTTAACGACTAATCACACATAAATATTAAGAAACAGCAAATCATTACAACACTTTTTACATATATATATATATATATATATATATATATATATGATAAAAACAATTTTTATCTTTTCTAATTATTTATAATTTAGTATATATTATTATATCCATTTGTCCGAAATTTTTGTACAAAAAAAGTCTAATTAAAACGACGGCTTTATCATGGCAATTGCTTTTTACACGTGTCAGCCATATGGTCATGATATGACGAATACGAAACTTAAGATTCATGGCTCATAATACTTTGTATCCAATTAGTGGGACCGCCTTCGAATCTCCGTATCCCATTGGATCACACACTCTGATGTACTCTTCGTATCTTTGTATAAAGCCTGTCTTTTTGTACGATTCAGCCACACTGAATTTTCCAACTATAATTACATTGTCAAATAGATTGGATTATTTTTTTTTTAAGTCGCGTCTGAAGAAATAAATAATAATATTAATTTAAAATATAAATATAAAAAATTATTATTTTTCTAAATTTTTTAAAATATTAATAAATAATAATTTCATTAGGGTTAGATTTTTTTTAAGTCCGATTTATAAAATAAAACTTGTTATGTAACAATATTAATGGCACGTGATGACTTCTAAAACTTGTTGCAACGTGGCGACATTATAAAATAGTAATAATAATATTAATATACTACAATACAAGCTAACGAAGATATAGTTAAATAATATACTTTGAAATTTTTTAATGTTACGTGATGACTTCTGAAACTAGTTGCAAATTGGCTATGATGACGATGATGATGATAATGATGGTGATAATAATAATAATTTGGGGATAATTACGTATTTTCTATTGTAATACTTGTGTTTTTAGTTAGACCCGGTAAAGGTTCAGGTTCGGAATCAGAACCGAACCGGAATCTGATCGGTTCGGTTAGGGTTCTTTCCCTGACCGAACCGGTTGGAACCGCTGGAACCGAATGGTTCCATCAGTTCCAACCGGAATCGTATGGTTCCAACACGAATCCTAATCCCCAATTAATGTTTAAATCTCATTTTTTTTTTCAAAAAAGAAAAAAAAAAACGAAGGGAACTGGAACCGAACCGGAATTATCCGGTTACGGTTTCGGTTCCACTTAAGTGTGGAACCGAAAACCGTACGGTTCGGTTCTGGTTCAGAACCGGAACCGAACCGTGGCCACCTCTATTTTTAGTCGGCCTTTTTTTAGTACCACTCACTTCGAGTGAGATTTTACTCGACGGTCGGGAATATAAATATAAAATAAGGGTATAATGGTACTTTATAAGACCTATTTAACGATGAAATAATAATAATATTGTTTGTATGTTATTATATTTGTACAAAGTGTATACTTCCAGTTTAGCGGAGCGTTAATGTTACAGTTAATACTAATGTTTCACCAAAAACCTTTTTAACGCAAACGTCGATATTTATAAAATCATAATTTCACAATATGAGATTATTTTTATGTTAACTTATTTTCTAGTGTTTGTTCTTAACTTATAAGCTATCTTATATTTTCCGTGCAATATTTTATACCAAACACACCCTTAATGATTTCGATAGAATATCTCACTCGACATAATTTATAGTTAATGAGATTGAAAGGAAAATATCAATAAAATTATAATTAAAATGATATTATTTTAATCTTTAATTTGATTTTTTAACACACCAAAACAATATAATTTTGCTAGTAATTTAGTCCAATTTTATCCCCATATATCATAATTAATTTCTGGGATACTGTCATTTTTGCACTTTTCCATGAAATTTTAAATCATTTACTTGGTCACATGAAGTTTTAAATGGGCAAACTTTCCATTTTTATAAATGAAAAATATGTATATTCCATAAAATAAATAAATAATTATATATATATATATATATATATATATTTATTTATTTATTTTTATCAGGTGAAAAAATAAATAATTTTCAATTAATGATTTATATACTTTTACACATATTTTTTAATTAAAAATACCTGTTACCGGAGCTGTAGAAGGCAACAGTTGGCTACAATTCGTGCGTATTTGAAGAGACCGAGTCATACCGCCATCATCTTCATTCTTCACACAAGCAAATCAAACTCCAGCTCAGTTGCTTAGTCCGATTTATTTTATTTAATATTTCTTATCCATGGCGGATAACGCGACGGCGCATTTGGATTTGGTTTTGGGGAGACTGAACTCCGACGCTGAAGTTTTCTCGTACAACCGAGAAATGAAAGAGCTGCATCTCAATCTAAGAGAAACACATACCCTTCTCCTCTTGAAGATGAACGTGAAACATAATGTGAATCTCAACTCCTTGTTAACTCATCTCCAAGACCTCGCCTCTGATGTTGATGGCTTGATTGATGAATACCCAGAACTATCCATGGCAAAATTCGACAAAAAAGCCGGCAGGATCAATGGACGGTCGGTTCAGGTTTTGAATTTGCTTCGCGGGGTTGATGAAAGTAGCACCCTTTCTCAGGCGGCTTCTAGCAGATCGGATGAAACGGAGCTTGGGGGATCTGTTAATTCCTTAAAACAGATTTTGCTTAAAGACGGAAACACTGTACGGTTTATACAAATAGTGGGTGTTAACGGAGCTGACAATTTCGGTATCGCCCACGGAGTTTACACCAACGGCGACGTGGAGTCCCACTTTCCGTTCAGGTTTTGGTTTTCTACTGGTGAGAATCTTGATCTTTCTACTGTTATAAAGGAAATAACAATTAAGTCTAAGGAAATTCCTAGTTCTGAGAGGTTGTTGATTGTGCTAGATGGTTTGTGTCACTTAAATTATGCACAATTAGACAACTTGAGATTATTAATTGCAGACATGCGTGTTGCCAGATTTTGTGTTTTGGTAACTACTGGCTCTGATCATGTGGCTACTATGATGGGCACACTCCCAGCAGAGCACTTGACATATTTGTCTGATTCTAAGACTCTGGAATCTGGGTCGGCTATTGATGAGGATGTGGCATCATGCCCACAGTTTTTGGTAGAAGTTGATACAGTAACTACGAGTGACTCTCTTGAAGTTGACGTCTAATGTGACCATGGCAGCCATCAAAATAGGCACAAGTTCAGTAAGATCCAAAATGAAGTTTAAAGATAGTTATCATTAATTACTATGTATGGCTCCTTCTGTGATAATGAGTTATATTCTCATTCGAAGAGGGTTCTTAGTTCTTTTTTGTTAATACTTAATAGATTTCTTGCTTCTGAGAGATATATGTTTTTTAGGCGGTTCCCTGTAGAATATGTTTTGTTTAAGGCAGAGTTCAACTTGCATAAGTAAAGAGAAACCACTCCTAAAATAAATCGGTTTACAGATAGGGTTCACCTGTTTCATAACAATCTTGTAAACTAAACTGTTTCCAAAGAAGCAGTGAGGTTTGTGAGATTTATTGTAAATGGGTATTGGTTGAGATGGGGAAATGGATATTGTAAATGGGTATTGGTTGTGAGGCGGAAATGGTTAGATCTATGTTGTAACGTTTTTTCCGATAATGACATTTTCTCTCATCGTCCTTCGCGATGGTAACAACTTAGTAGTTTTTCATGTAAATACTTGTGTTGTATGATATGACAACTTAGTAGTTTTTCATGTAAATACTTGTGTTGTATGATATGATTGCTGTTTTTCCATCGATAGTTTATGTTTATTACTTGTTTAATATATTCGATGTCTAGGATAAAGGATGTTGAAGATGACAGTCAATATGATTATTGGGTGTTGGGCTCGGATTATCATTTGAACCAAGTTATAGGTGCAATGATTCTCGTGATAAGTCCTATATGAGAAAGGATCTTGGTGAAGTGAATACCAGAGTAGGTTAAGGCAATATCTGTGTACACGCAGGATCTTTGTTCTTTTTTTCTTTTTGCCGCAACCACAAGGTGCAAGTTGTTACAATATACTACTACTCTTTAATCAGGGGCTAATGTAATAAATTAATGAGGTTTCAGTTTAGCTCTTGTTTTAGGAGAATTACTGTTTTTAGTTCCCCTGTAGTTTGTAGAGTTTAATTGTACAAGGAAAGGTTGGTTTGCTGCTACTAATTATTTTTACTAGAAGGGTCCTAAATTGGAGGAAAATAGTGTTAACCTGGTAGAGCAAGCATCTAGGAGATTTTCACTGCCTACCACCGCTAGATAATATAATATAAAAGATGTAATCCAACAATTAAAATTCAGCATTGACCAGTTGAAAGATGATGACACAGAGCTGTTTCCTTAGTTATGGTTTGTTCTTCTACGATAGACGTCTATAGACAAGGGTATGCTAAACTGCCTGGTAATTTTGATTTCAAGTGGGCTATATATCAGGTTGCATGCATTAGAAACTTCAAAATGTATTGCTGTGTACACAGGTGATGAAAGATGGCACCGCTATGGCAAACTCCAAGTAGAGCATGTCAAAAGAATTCCTCAAAGAATGCAAGGCATGAAAGGATCAACAGTCAACAGGTAACTAATTTCCAATTTATGGTTGCCCATGGTGTCAAGATCATCACCTCTCGTGTCCCATACTATGGAATTTGATTATGATCGGCAGGGTAAATGCTTGAGGTTTGTATAATCTCCTGAAGTTATTCAAATATTTGCTCGTACTACTGTTCTTTATTTGGATCACCACCTTGACATTGACAGTCTTCCCAACTTTTGAGTTAGTAAAATCAATGTCTTGAAGTTTTGTATAATAAGATTAATACAACTTTCGATATCAGGAAAGATACTACAACTGTATTTCCAAGCCTGGAGAACTTAATAAATTATCATTTATAGAAAGATGTATTTGGAAGGGAGAACTTAAATTATTAATCACTTATCTGCCTGGAATGCTTGGCCCTCACTGTGTCAGTTTTTAAGACTGTCATCAGTTGAAGATCAACATTTTTCCCAAGTGAAAAGATACATCAATGGAGATTAAAGCGGAGAAGAATCTGAAGATACTGACTTGGATGTCATTCTGAAGATTGGTTTGCGAAGATGATAAAGATCGTATCTCTCTCGCTCTCCTGATGTAGGCTGTACCCTTTTTTCATAGACTACTTTTTTAAGGGTTCGATCTTGTGACCAAGCGGATAGCAAGTTTTATACACTAGAGAATTTCGCTTTGAGAATTCTTGTGAGATGGTGGCTGTGAAGTGAGAAACCCAATATATCGGATATAAAAGTTGTAAGTTCTGTCCCTTTTTCTCCGTTTGATTATTTAAGCATGAAAAACTTGACTGTTACATCAGAAATCTCTGCTGTTTCCTGGATTTCGAAAGAATATGAAGGTGGGATATTAGAGTCCATTTTTTTGTTATAGAGTTGTTTTTTTTTCCTTTTTCCAGGTCAGTTAGTAGAATGAGGTAGGTATTTGATTAAATTTGAAACAAAATAGATCTCTGTGTATTTATGTCTACAGTCACTTGGGATCCTACGTTTTTGATTGAAACACATTGTCATCATGGTTCTCATAGGCTACATTGAAGACATTTTTTAATTTTTTTTTTCAGTGAATACCCTTTATTTAATTTAATTTTTTTCTATTTTCTGGTGTTATAAGCTGTAATTTGAAGATGGGCTTTTTTTCTTTTGTTTGTTTTTTCCTTTTCAAAACTAGGTTTGACAAGCCGAGAAAGGGTGGTAGAAAAACCCGAGCCCGGCCCGGCTCCGGATAAAAAAAAACCTGGGCCGGGCCCCGACCAAAATCAAAAAAAAAAACACATATATATATATATATATTTTAATATATTTGTAACATTTAAATTGTTAATTTATCGATGAAATTTTTGATTTATTTGTGAATTGTCTTTCCATATATACTGTGAATGTATTTTATATTTGTATTTTGAATTTTTTTTTTAAAAAAAATGGCCGGATAAAGCCCCACCCGAACTGGGTCAGGCTTTTCCCGGAGCCCGGGCCCAGCCCGGCTCGGCCCATTCCATCCTTAAAGCCGAGCACCTTAGCTCATATAAAATACTAAAGCCAATGTTTTGACCTAGCCCATGTAATGCATTAAGGCCCATGTTCTGTTAGGCCCTGTCCATTTATGAGGGGCTAGATTGGGTGTTGGCTGCTCGCTTAGTAAAACATGAGAACGAGATAAAGTAATTTTTATAAAAAAAAATTGAATATCAAAGAAAGAAAAATTATACTATGTATTGATGGTATCATATTATTCTTGTAAAAGCCCAATCATATATTGATATGTAAAAAAATAAATATATTATATAATTATGGGCGATAATGGTGTTGATGGTGTTTTCGGGCACTACAGTATTCAAAACAGCACGACAAGGACAAAAGGGTAAATTCTTTCTCGGGTTGACATTATGGTCAGACCGACCACTTTATGGTCAGACCGACCACTTCATGGTCAGACCGACCACATCATGTGAAGACCGACCACTTTGTTTCAGACAACCGGACATTATAGAGGACGGCAAGAACATTCTCGGCATAAAAGGTCACCATGGCCGACCTCACGAACGCCGACCAGGTAGCGAGGTGTGTCCAGGAAGATAAAGGATCCTATTTTCTCGGGTGATGAGACAAATTATCCTACTTTCACGGGAGAATTGATGTATTAGTATCTTGATAGGACAAAAGAAGTCAAGGTAGTTTGAAATTAGGAAAACTTGTGGCAGAAGAAAGTTGACTCAACTAGGAACCCTTATAAGAGAAGGAGTCTACCCCTTTTTTATTATAAATAGGAGGGTAGAGCATATGTAAAGGGACATCTGAAAATCATCACAAGAGTGAGAGATTGAAGTTCCAATTTGTAAAGAGCGAAAGAGAGATCTGAGAGGAGTATTTGAGCAATAAAAAGAGCACCACCCTATTCTTGCCCGTGGACGTAGGTCGGATCCCAAAATCCACCGAACCACGTTAAACCACCTTGTCTGATTGGTGTATTTCTCTTATTTTCCGCTAAATTTGCTTTTAGTTTTCCATAACTAAACAAATTCACAGTTGAAGGAGGATTCCCTCGGAGGTGATATTCCTATATTACCCTGAGACCAAAATCCGCCGTCAACAGTTGGCGCCGTCTGTGGGGAACTTCAACAAAAAGCAACTCGCGTGATAAGACAAATGGCGGAAGACGGAGATCACCAACCAGGAGGTCCGGCAGTAGACTGGATGAAAAGAATGGAAGATAGCATGAGAACTGTGATGGATCGACTAGAAAGAATGGGAGGAGCGGACAACGAGAAACCTGAAACCGGGGCCGGCCAGAAAAGGAAAGAAAGGGAAAAAGGGAAAAGAGTAGCAGATGAAAGCGAGGACGAGGAACCCAGAAAAAGAGTCCCTTATGGGATAAGATCTGAAGTAGTAGGAAGAGAACCGCGATCAGAAGACACATGGGAAGAAGAGGAGGAACAAACACCCGACCCCTCCTCCGACAGTTTTTACAACTCCAAGAGGGAAGATAGAAAGTACAACGAAGACATGCAAGAGACCTCCGGGCTTATGGAACGCCACACTCGGAACAACAGACAAACAGAAGGACACAGAAGGGGACACGGGGGAACAGTCCGTGGAATAAAGTCTTGGTTGAGAAAATAGATGACCAGATGGGGAGAAGGCCTCAAGATCGGCGCAGGAGACACCGGAGGCGAGGAAGAAGGGTCTCCCTTACGGAAGAAATAAGAACAGCACAGTTCCCGAAGCGGTTTAACATACCGACCATAGCACCATACAAAGGCCACTCCGACCCAAAATCCCACATTGAGAATTTTGTCCTCCTGATGGAAGTACAGGGGGTAACAGGCGACACCGTATGCAAAGTATTTCCCTTGACTTTGGGTGGACCTGCCATCCTATGGTATAGAAGTCTGGCCCCGGGGAGCATCCAGAGCTTCTCCCAGCTTAAAAAATCATTCATCCGACACTTCAAAGGAGCATGCACCCCTAAAAAGACTATAGGAGAACTAAGGCTCATAAAATAGGGAGATGACGAAACACTAAAAAGCTTCATTGAAAGGTACCACAACACCGTGCTCGAGGTCGGAGGATACGAATCTCAAGAGGCCTTGGAAAGTCTGAAAGGGGCCCTAAAGGTCGGGAAACTCTGGACCCACTTGAGAATCCATGAGACAACAGACTACGCTACCGCGCTGGAGATAGCCAGGAAGTACGTCCTGCTCGAAGGCGAAGAAAAAGTATCCCGGAGGGGGACAATCACCAGAGAAAGGGTGATAAGGAGGGAAGACCACCGGCGACCAGAAAGAGAACTCCGGAAATTCAATCCAAGACCCAAAGAATTCAAGCCGATGGCACAGAAGGATCAAGGAAAGAGGCCCACAACTCAGGTAAACCACGTGGTTCGAGAGGAAGCATATATCCCTTTAAGCAAGCCGCCAGGAGAAATCATCATGGAGATACGGGAGAAAGGTCTCCTAATAGAACCAGACCTCAGGAGGTTTCCCCCAGACAGAAAAAACAAAAGGTCCTACTGCCTACATCACAACCTGAAAGGGCACACAACCGATGAGTGCAAGGATCTGCGGGAACAAATGGAGGACCTGGCCCGGAACGGGTACCTGAACAATTACATCGACCACGAAATCATGGCCGCCAGACAAAGGGCAAGGAACCGAGGGGTGAACGTCATCGCAGGAGGAGCAACGCTGGCCGGGGACTCCAACCGGTCAAGAAAGAATTACAGCCGAGCACGAGGAACAGAGGTGCTGAAAACAGAAAGAATCCCAAACCCCCAAGGAAATCGGTCAACGCCCATTATGTTCACCGATGAAGACGCTCAGGGGGTAAATTTCCCCCACGATGACGCACTGATCATCAAAGCAACGATCGGAGGCACAGAAGTTGACCGAATCTTGGTGGATCCTGGGAGCGCGGTAGACATAATTTCCAAAGAAACTTTGGAGGACCTAGGGGTAGAATGCACAGCCCTAACCAAGGACAGCACCCCCCTGTACGGATTCGGGGGTTCGACAGTCATCCCCCTGGGAAAAATTCAGTTAGCAATGACGATCGGGGCTGCCCCCAAAACCCGAACGTTCATGATAAACTTCACCGTAGTAGACTGCATGAGCAGTTATCAAGTCATTGTCGGCCGCCCCTTCATGATGAAAACCAAGGCCGCGATGTACTGTCATTACTTGAAATTGAAATTCCCCACACGAGAAGGGATCGGAATCGTATGCGGAAGCCAGAAAAAAGCCCGCAGCTGTTTTGCCACTTTCTCGCGAGAAACCCTCTGCGTAGAAAAAGACACCAAGAAGAGACAGAGAGACGAGGATGACGAGAATACAAGGAAAAACCCTGCTCCTCGGCCCGACAAAGCTGCACGGCTCGGATCAGCCGAAGAGCTGGAAGAAGTCAAACTGTTCGGGCCAGAGAAGAACATAAAAATAGGAGGAAGTCTAGACAAGGCCCTAAGAAAAGACTTGTTGGAATGTCTACAGGAGTACCCCCGACGTTTTTGCATGGGGACACAATGACATGCCCGGGATCGACCCAAAATTCATAAGCCATCGCTTAGCAGTGAACCCGTTACATAAACCAGTAAAACAGAAGAGGAGAATATTCAACCAGGAGCGGTGCGGAGCAATAGCAACCGAGGTGGGAAAGTTGCTGAAAGCCGGTTTCATCCGGGAAGTAAAATACCCAGAATGGGTGTCCAACGTGGTATTGGTGAAAAAATCTAACGGAAAGTGGAGATTGTGCGTAGATTTCACCGACCTCAACAAAGCATGTCCAAAAGACAGCTTTCCCCTCCCAATATAGACCAACTGGTAGATACCACCGCCTGCCAAGGGCTGCTAAGCTTCATGGACGCCTTCTCAGGATACAATCAAGTCAAGATGCACCATGCGGATGAGGAGAAAACCACATTTATTACTGACCAAGGGATATACTGCTATAAAGTAATGCCTTTTGGATTGAAAAATGCAGGGGCGACTTTCCAGAGACTGGTGAACAAAGTCTTCAAACCGCTCATCGGCACGACCATGCTGGTATATGTCGACGACATGATAACAATGTCCGAGGAACCAAGAGACCATGTAGCCGACCTGAAGAAAACTTTTGAACTCCTAAGGAAGCACAGCTTAAAGCTCAATCCAGAGAAGTGCGCATTCGGGGTAGCCTCGGGAAAATTCCTGGGCTACATGGTAAGTTCGCGAGGCATTGAAGCGAACCCGCAAAAAATACAGGCCGTGCTAGACCTGAAGTCTCCCCGGACAGTTAAGGAAGTGCAAAGCCTTACAGGAAGAATCGCCGCACTCAACCGTTTCATCTCACGAGCAACCGACAAGTGCCATCATTTCTTCAAAGTCATCAAGAAAGCTCAAAAAGGGGTTGACTGGACACCCGAGTGCGAAGAAGCCTTCCAGCACCTAAAACAATACATGGCGCAACCCCCTCTCCTAGCCAAACCCCTCCCAGGGGAGACACTGTATCTATACCTGGCCGTCTCGAAACACGCAGTAAGCTCGGCACTAGTACAAGAGACCGACCACGTCCAGAAACCAGTTTACTACGTCAGTAAAGCTCTGCTGGACGCAGAAACTCGATACCCCATACACGAACTCGTCGCCCTATCCCTGGTCACCACAGCTCGGAAGTTACGACCCTACTTTCAAGCCCATCCGATCAAAGTATACACGGATTTTCCCCTGAGACAAATCTTGCAGAAACCAGAGGCCTCAGGGAGGCTGATGAAGTGGTCAGTGGAAATAAGCGAACACGACATCTCCTACCTCCCAAGAACAGCAATAAAAGGGCAGGCCTTAGCAGACTTCATAGCAGAGCTCACAGAACCGCAGGTCTTAGCCGTAGAAGAAGACAGGTGGGAAATGTCTGTAGACGGGTCCGCGAGCTCGCACGGCTACGGAGCAGGGGTAGCACTAAAAAGTGAAAGGGGAGAAGAAATACTGCTCGCCCTCAAATTCGCCTTCAAAACTACGAACAATGAAGCAGAGTACGAGGCGATACTGGCCTGACTAAGGCTGTGTGCGGTAGTAGGAGTCCGCAATGTAGTGATCAGGAGTGATTCTCAGCTAGCAATACAACAGCTGAAATGAGACTTCCAAGCCAGAGAACCAGCCATGGTAGCTTACTTGGCCGAAGTAAAAAAGTGGGTGGAGAAAGTAGGAAACATACTCTTCGAACAGGTCGGACGAGAAGACAACTGCGAAGCAGATTCCCTGGCCAGACTTGCCTCTTCAATGAAGACAGAAAACCCCAGGTTAATCCCTCTTATATACCTCCAAGAAAGAAGCATAGGGGAGACAGAGGTGGATGTACTAGAAGAAGAAGACAAAGATTCATGGATGCAACCGATCATGAGGTACCTGGAAACAGGAGAAACCCCTAAAGACAAAAAGGAGGCCATGAAGCTAAAGTTCAAGAGTACCAAGTTTTCCCTAGTTGGAGGAGTACTCTACCGGAGAGGATACACCGTACCCCTCCTAAGATGCTTAGCACCAGAAGAAGCAGACTACGTGCTCAGGGAGATTCACGCAGGCATCTGCGGAAGCCACGCCGGGGGAAGATCAATCGCCTTCAAAGCCTTAAGGCAAGGATTTTACTGGCCAACCATGCACGATGATGGCGTGAAGATAGCACGGAAATGCGAGGGATGCCAAAAGAATGCCAACCTCCACCATCAGCCGGCAGAACAGCTGACCACCATATCCAGCCCCTGGCCCTTCGCCCAGTGGGGGCTAGACATTATAGGGCCGATGCCGAAAGGACGAGGTCAGGCGAAGTATGCAATCGTGGCCATAGACTACTTTACCAAATGGGTAGAAGCAGAACCATTGTCCACCATCTCGGAAAAAAAAGCCACGGAGTTCCTGAAGAGAAATATAATTTGCCGGTTCGGAATCCCCCGGGCAATCATCACCGACAACGGAAAACAATTTGACAGCATGGGATTCAGAAAACTTTGCGAAGACCTCCAGATAACCTTAAAATTCGCCTCGCCGGCCCATCCCAAGTCAAACGGGCAGGTTGAAGCCACCAATAAAACCATCAAGTCAAACCTGAAAGCTCGGCTCGGATCAAGCAAAAGCCTATGGGTCGAGGAGCTACCAGAGGTACTGTGGGCACACCGAACTACCTTCAAAAACTCAACAGGAGAGACGCCCTTCTCCCTATCATACGGATGTGAGGCTGTCATCCCGGCAGAGATCGGAATATCAACCCACAGGGTCCGCCACTTTGAAAACGAACGGAACGAAGAACTTATCAAAAATCACCTCGACCTGATCGAAGAAAGAAGAGAGCAGTCAGCAGTAAGAGCAGCCATCTACCAACAGAGAATGACCCGATTCTACAATAAGAGAGTTCGGACCCGCTCCTTCCTGCCAGGTGATCTAGTGCTAAGAAGAGTAACTCTGAACACCCGACGACCTGAAGAAGGTTCGTTAGGTGCCAAGTGGGAGGGGCCTTACAAGATCACTGAGATAGTAAGACCAGGGGCCTACATCCTGGAGCGTCTGGACGACAAGAGATTGAAGAAACCATGGAACGCCGAGATGTTAAGAAAATACTTCCCATAAGGATCAACTTTCCTTTCTTCTATTTTTTTTTTTTTTTGCAGAAGTTGAACAAAACACCGAACCAGAACAACTGCTGTAAAAAGGGCGGTCCACCCCCAAACATGAATAAAAATTCCTTTTTTAACGAAAACCTTTAAATTCGAAAAACGACGGATCGGGGTCGGGCGATGTCCCACCGAGTCTGTCCTTTGGACTGGGGACGTAACATTCCCCCAGGGCCAAGTGATTCAAACAGATCGGGGTCGGGCCATGTCCCACCGAGTCTGTCCTTTGGACTGGGGATGTAACATTCCCCCAGGGCCAAGTGATTCAAACAGATCGGGGTCGGGCCATGTCCCACCGAGTCTGTCCTTTGGACTGGGGATGTAACATTCCCCCAGGGCCAAGTGATTCAAACAGATCGGGGTCGGGCCATGTCCCACCGAGTCTGTCCTTTGGACTGGGGACGTAACATTCCCCCAGGGCCAAGTGATTCAAACAGATCGGGGTCGGGCGATGTCCCACCGAGTCTGCCCTTTGGACTGGGGACGTAACATTCCCCCAGGACCAAGTGATTGAAACAGATCGGGGTCGGGCAATTTCCCACCGAGTCTGTCCTTTGGACTGGGGACGTAACATTCCCCCAGGACCAAGTGATTGAAACAGATCGGGGTCGGGCAATATCCCACCGAGTCTGTCCTTTGGACTGGGGACGTAACATTCCCCCAGGGCCAAGTGATTCAAACAGATCGGGGTCGGGCCATGTCCCACCGAGTCTGTCCTTTGGACTGGGGACGTAACATTCCCCCAGGGCCAAGTGATTCAAACAGATCGGGGTCGGGCGATGTCCCACCGAGTCTGTCCTTTGGACTGGGGACGTAACATTCCCCCAGGACCAAGTGATTGAAACAGATCGGGGTCGGGCGATGTCCCACCGAGTCTGTCCTTTGGACTGGGGACGTAACATTCCCCCAGGACCAAGTGATTGAAACAGATCGGGGTCGGGCAATATCCCACCGAGTCTGTCCTTTGGACTGGGGACGTAACATTCCCCCAGGGCCAAGTGATTCAAACAGATCGGGGTCGGGCCATGTCCCACCGAGTCTGTCCTTTGGACTGGGGACGTAACATTCCCCCAGGGCCAAGTGATTCAAACAGATCGGGGTCGGGCGATGTCCCACCGAGTCTGCCCTTTGGACTGGGGACGTAACATTCCCTCAGGACCAAGTGATTGAAACAGATCGGGGTCGGGCGATGTCCCACCGAGTCTGTCCTTTGGACTTGGGACGTAACATTCCCCCAGGGCCAAGTGATTCAAACAGATCGGGGTCGGGCCATGTCCCACCGAGTCTGTTCTTTGGACTGGGGACGTAACATTCCCCCAGGGCCAAGTGATTCAAACAGATCGGGGTCGGGCGATGTCCCACCGAGTCTGCCTTTTGGACTGGGGACGTAACATTCCCCCTGGACCAAGTGATTGAAACAACTCGGGGTCGGGCGATGTCCCACCGAATTTCTTCACGGTACCGGCCAACTTTTCAGCATGGCCGGCTTTCTTCTCAGCGAGATCGGTCCGCGCCTGGGAAGTTTCAGCATGGCCGGCTTTCTTCACGGTACCGGCCAACTTTTCAAGGAACTTTGGCCTCTTCGACATGCCTACAAAAAAAGGGGCAAAATCAAAAAAGAGAAATCAAGACCAGAGCATATAAGCAGAAAAAGAAAAAGGAAGAGAGACATCAAAATAAACAAACAAAGAAGACAAAACAAAAGGCATCTACCTATCCGACCCGAGGCACCCGTGGGGATAGCCCGAATAAGGCCAGACTCAATAAAAGCCGCATCATTTACCAGTTCCCTCCAGTGGGCGGCATACCGACGAGCCCAATATACTCGCCGCCGGACCCGGCGGGAAACTTTGGGAGCATCCCTCCAACAGGCTAAAAAAGAACACGAGAATGAGGGTAAGAAATCCAAAACAGGAAAAAGGGGGGGAATGAAGCTAAAGGACAATCTCCTAACCTCCCGCCCTGAAGATATCCGGTACTAAGGTCTCCCCTTCATCCGACCTCAAGGTCCGCCCCCAATCCCCAGTGGCCCAGAACCAGAGATCTTTGAAGTTCTTATTCGAATCAGGGAGTTTCTTAACGACATTGAACGAGCTGTCGTAAGCTGAAAGGTAATACCATCCATGGTACGACCTGGGATTGGCTTTCAACCGATATAGCCTCTTCACCTCTTCAAAGGAAGGATCGCCAAGTCCTGCCCGATACCAAGCCACATACAACCCGGCCAGAATCCTCCAACTGTTTAGACTCAGCTGACAGGGGGCGATCTCCATCTCGGCCAATATCCAAGCAAAATAAGGTTGAATCGGCAAACGTAGCCCACACTCGAAAAAAATAGGAAGAAGTGCCACCGAGCCCTCGTCAGGCTGACTGGCACGATCCATTGGGCCAGGAACTTCAAGAGCAATGTCTATTGGGATGCTGTATCGATGCCGCAATAGCGCCAGATCATCCTCGGTTATCTTAGAAGGACGGTTCATATCCAAAGCCGACGACCCAAGTTCTCCAGGCTCTGGGTCATTCCGAGGAACCCTCTGATAATAGGAGTCATTCTCGACCTCAGAAGGAGTGGGGGTGGTGTCGAGATCTTCTACACTGGGCGCCCCTGAGCCCGAGGAAAGCTCTTCAGCAGGGGGAGTTGAGATTTTGGCAGGCCTTTCGGAGGAAGAGTTACTGTCAGACATCCCTAACACCCAGAAAAACAGAGAAGGGGGAAGAATCAGTCTACGAGAAGCTACCCACGGTGCCCGTACTGAACTAAACATGGTGTCTCTAAAAGAAGTGCCCTAAAGCAAGACCCAACAAAACTACAAGTCTCTCCCTAAGCGAAATAAGCAAATAGAATCACAGCATAACGAAAGAAGAAAGATCGCTCAAAAGACTTACTTGTTCTTTTCGGAAGCAAGAGGTTATACGCTGCGGTGATGCTCGTTCCTTAGGTGCTCGGCGACGAAAGAGAAGATGAAGATCGCGATGAACTTTCGAGAAAACGGAGTTGAAAGGATCGTAAGGAAAATTACAGAAGAGAATGAGAAATTGCCGAAAAAATGAAACAGTGAAACCCTCGTTCTTTTATGGTCATAACTGGGATCCACATCGCCGTCGGTTTTAGCGGGAACCCAGCGGATGTTTGACAAATGTCGAAAGTTAGAAGAAACCCTAAAGTTGATTTGATGGGCATTTAAGAAGACATGACAGTTGTGCGTCTCGAGGAAAGATGAAAGAAACGGCAAGAAGATTCTTTTTTACGACTACCTGCAGGGACAATCAGCACACCCTCCTCATATAGTTCCCGGTACCAACTCGCATACTCGTTGGAACCGAGAACTAGGGGACAGATGTTGATGGTGTTTTCGGGCACTACAGTATTCAAAACAGCACGACAAGGACAAAATGGTAAATTCTTTCTCGGGTTGACATTATGGTCAGACCGACCACTTTATGGTCAGACCGACCACTTCATGGTCAGACCGACCACATCATGTGAAGACCGACCATTTTGTTTCAGACAACCGGACATTATAGAGGACGGCAAGAACATTCTCGGCATAAAAGGTCACCATGGCCGACCTCACGAACGCCGACCAGGTAGCGAGGTGTGTCCAGGAAGATAAAGCGTCCTATTTTCTCGGGTGATGAGACAAATTATCCTACTTTCACGGGAGAATTGATGTATTAGTATCTTGATAGGACAAAAGAAGTCAAGGTAGTTTGAAATTAGGAAAACTTGTGGCAGAAGAAAGTTGACTCAACTAGGAACCCTTGTAAGAGAATGAGTCTACCCCCTTTTTATTATAAATAGGAGGGTAGAGCATATGTAAAGGGACATCTGAAAATCATCACAAGAGTGAGAGATTGAAGTTCCAATTTGTAAAGAGCGAAAGAGAGATCTGAGAGGAGTATTTGAGCAATAAAAAGAGCACCACCCTATTCTTGCCCGTGGACGTAGGTCGGATCCCAAAATCCACCGAACCACGTTAAACCACCTTGTCTGATTGGTGTATTTCTCTTATTTTCCGCTAAATTTGCTTTTAGTTTCCCATAACTAAACAAATTCACAGTTGAAGGAGGATTCCCTCGGAGGTGATATTCCTATATTACCATGAGACCAAAATCCGCCGTCAACAAATGGTATTAAATAATTTCTCCAAATAAAGAGATGAAACTATGTAGAAACAAATTGACAAAAATAAGGGAAAGGAAAATCCGAGATTTAGTTATGATAATATGCATTAAGAACTCCCCAAAGGTGCAGCCTAAAGGTTCAAATTCTGGATAGTATTTTTGTAAGAATTTGAGATAACACCGATTTATCCACGTATTTATATGGATGATATGTGATTTCCCTGATATTGGGAACAAAAATGTGGATTAAGAATAAGATACGGAAAGTCATAGTTCCTGACATATAACTTCAAAAGATATGGAAAAGATACTAATATAAGCTATTTAAGGATTAATATGAGATGGAACTTGAGGAGTTATGATAAACACGAAGATCTCACCGTGTTTCTCGGCCGAATAAAAAATATTTGGATTAAGTCAAGTCTGTAGAGTCTTTATTTCAGTTACAGTCCCACTATGCTACTAAGCCTATTCTTATGCTAGTTGGTTATTTCTACTTCCATGATTTAATTTCTGTTAATGCACGATAGTTGTGGTCGTAAATTAAGGAAGGGTGGTTAGATAAAATATGTATTTAAACTCTTTCAATTAAATATAAAAAGGACAGAAAATTTATCCCAAACTGTGTGGTTTGTTCTCACCCGAAGAGTACATTTTATCCTTGTTTCAAGGGCGTTGGCTGGGACCTAACATTGGTATCAGCGTTCGGTTTCAATGGCAACCAACAAAGAGAGGATTGAAGCCTTGGAGGCTGGCCTCAGTGGCGTTCAAGATGGAATGCAACGACTTAAGGACACCGTCAACAAGCTGTTTGAACTGCTACTTTCAACGGAGGACAGCACCAACAATCACAACAATGGGCGAGACGGCTTCGCCCGACCACAGCCACATCGAGAAGAGCACGACGGCGGCATACAATTTTTTTCTTCCAAAATGGGAAAATTGGAATTTCCATGATACTCGGGAGATGACCCAACAGAATGGTTCAACCGGGTAGCTCAATTTTTCGATTTTCAAGAGACGGCCGATAGCCAAAAGGTCTCTCTAGCATCCTTTCACCTTGAAGGGGAAGCTAACCAGTGGTGGCAATGGCTGCGTCGCGCTTACCATGAGGAAGATCAAGTGGTAACTTGGGCGTTATTTGAGGAGGAACTATGGGCTCGTTTTGGACCAACAGAGTGTGAAGATTTCGATGAAGCTCTATCCAAAGTTCGGCAAATCGGATCTCTTTGTGATTACCAAAAAGAGTTCGAGAGGCTGTGAAATCGGGTTCATGGATGGTCCCAAAAGGCACTCGTCGGATCGTTTATGGGTGGATTGCGATCAGAAATTTCTGAAACGATTCGTATGTTCAAGCCCAGAACCTTAAAGGAAGTCACAAACTTGGCTCGCATGAAGGATGAACAACTCCAACGCCAAAGACCAATCTCACGGCCACCAACACCTATTAACACCCCGCTGGCTCTATGATGTGATCCTAGCAGCATGGATTGATTTCGTTTGTTTAGACTTATTTATTATTTATTTTCATATATGGAACCAACGTGAATGTCTGTTTTTTTTTATTTTTTGAGTTAGTTTATTTTATTTATTTATGGATTCAAAATAGGCTAGAAATTAGGAATTATGGGCTTTTAGTTGGTAATGGGTAGTTTATGACTATATTAGTCTTTTTAGCTCTCTTAGGGTTTGAGTATGTTACTATTTAAACTCAAAAACAATTCTTAATGAAGAACCCTATTATTTGTGCGTGAATAGTAACATTTTCTTGAGATTGAGAAAATTTTATCATCGTTCAGTGATTGAACAAAGACTTATCAAAGGGTTGGCATCCTTTGTGGCGTCCTATTTGCTGGCAAAATTCATCCGAGACTATCTCCAAGGGTTTTCAAGGACAGGTTCTTTGGGGGTCTACGGGATCTTAGATCGGGTTTCGTCTGTTTCGTATCATGTTTCGTATCACTCTACCACAACAACAACAAAAGCCTCACCTGTCAAGAGACTACCTTGGGAGGAGATGCAAAGAAGACGAGCACAAGGACTCTGTTTCAACTGTGATGAAAAATTCACCTCTGGCCACAAATGCAAGGGTCATCAACTTCTTCTATTGGAAGGTAATATCAATGATGAATCAGAAGGAGACATTAAAGAGGCTGAAACTGATCTTCCATCTGATCCCGAAATTTCACTACATGCCTTAATCGGTTGGACAACCGCGAAGACCATGCGTGTTACAGCCAAGATTGAGACTCATGATGTGGTAGTCCTCATTGACAGTGGCTCTACACATAATTTCATCAGTGACAAAGTGGCCGCTTTACTACATCTACCGGTGGTACCCACGGCACCTTTCCATGTACGAGTTGCAAATGGCCAACCTTTAAAATGCCAAGGGCGATTCGACAACATTCACATCCTTCTACATGATATTCCATTTTCGATTACTTTTTACTTTTTACCACTAACCGGTTTAGACTTGGTTTTGGGTGTTCAATGGTTGGCACAATTAGGATCTGTTGTATGTGATTGGAAAAAAATGACAATGGAGTTCCAATGGGCCAACAAACATCGGTTATTACAAGGGTCCAATGCCCAAATCCTTCAGCAAGCAACTCTACAAGCAATCTCAAAAGATATGAGGCATACCAGCTCTATCTTTGCACTCTGCCTACAGCCACCATCTGCACCACACTAGACCATTCCGCAGGACATGCAAACATTAATCAAGGCCTTTACTGCCATCTTTGAGGAACCACAACAATTACCACCAGTTCGCGAAGTCGATCATTGCATTCCCCTCAAGGACGGATCAGAGTCAACAAATGTACGTCCCTATAGGTATGCTTACTTCCAAAAAGCTGAAATTGAAAAACAAGTTCTTGTCATGCTAAAATTGGGGCTAATTCGGCCAAGTACCAGCCGATTTTCATCTCATGTTTTGCTTGTTAAGAAAAAAGACGATACATGGCGTTTTTGCACCGACTATCGAGCACTTAATTCAATTACCATCAAAGATCGACTTCCCATTCCAACTGTCGATGATATGCTCGATGAACTTCATGGAGCATCTAATTTTACCAAACTTTATCAATGGGCTGGCTATCATCAGGTAAGACTCAACCCATCTGATATTCATAAAACAGCCTTTCGTACTCACAATGGTCATTATGAATATCTTGTTATGTCATTTGGTCTTTGTAATGCCCCATCAACTTTTCAGGCCATCATGAATTCCATATTTCGCCCTCACCTTCGAAAATTCATCCTAGTTTTCTTTGATGATATTTTAATTTATAGCCCCAATTGGAACATGCATCTTGAACATGTTAAGCAAGCTTTTGAAATTTTGAAGCATCACACATTTTTTTTAAAACTCAAAAAAAGTGCCTTTGGCCAGTAAGAACTAGAATATTTGGGGCATATTGTCACTGCTCATGGGGTCAAAGTGGACCAAAATAAAATACAGGCCATGCTTGATTGGCCTCGTCCTACTAATGTTTCAGAATTACGTGGGTTCTTAGGCCTTACAGGTTACTATCAGAATTTTCTTCGTAACTATGGCATTTTGGCTCGCCCACTCACTAATCTCTTGAAGAAAGGCCAATTTGGGTGGACTGCCGAAGCTGAGACCTCATTCAAGCTCCTTCAGTAAGCTATGACTACCACTCCCACCCATGCCATGCCAAATTTTCAGCAACCATTCACTATCGAATCTGACGCTTCTGGATTGGCATTGTGCTCACCCAACAAGGAAGGCCCATTGCCTTTATGAGTCGAGCCTTAGGGGTCTCCAAATTTTCCTGGTCTACATATGCTAAGGAGATGCTTGCCATTATTCACGCCATATGAACTTGGCGCTCTTATCTTCTCGGGCAGAAGTTCTACATCCAAACTGACCAGCAGAGCCTCAAATACTTACTTGAACAGCGTGTGGTAACACCAGAGCAGTAGAAATGGGTTGCAAAGCTCATTGGCTATGATTATGAGATACTTTATAAACACGGCCGTTAAAACTCAACCATCGGTGCCCTTTCCTGCGTATCAGGCTCCCCCACTCTTAATGCTTTATTTGTTTCGCAGGATAAAATCTGTGAGGAAATCAAAACCGCAGCAGCAATCGATGCTTACATGGCCCGCATTAGCAAGCTGGCTGCTACCAAACTTGGCCTTCCTTACACAAACCACCAGGGGCTGATCTTCTATAAAAATCGAGTGGTGGTGCCTCCTCAGTCCCATATTCCAAATCAATTATTGCATACGTACCATGACTCTCCTCTTGGTGGCCACTCCGGAGTGCTGCGCACATATAAACGTATCGCTCAACAGTTTTATTGGCCCTCAATGTATAGCAGGGTGAATGAGTATGTCTCCTATTGTGATGTTTGTCAACGAGCAAAGGCGTCCACATTGTCCCCTGCCGGTCTCTTACAGCCACTGCCTATTCCATGTCAAGTATGGGATGATATCACCATGGATTTCATTGAAGGACTACCTCCATCCCAAGGCAAGAACACAATCCTTATAGTCGTCGATCGGCTTAGCAAATCAGCTCATTTCTTGGCCTTAAGCCACCATTTTTGCCCAAAATGGTAGCAAAAAAATTTGTGGATGGCGTCGTCAAATTGCATGGCCTGCCCAGCTCCATTATCAGTGACCGTGATCCAATTTTCATCAGCAACTTTTGGCGAGAATTCGTCCAACCTGCAACAATCATAAACACTCGTTGGCTTAAAAAAATGGGAAAATTTGTTGAGGAATACTTAGTTCAATGGAAGGCACTTGCCGTTGAAGATGCTACTTGGGAGAATGCAGTAGAGTTGCACGATCGGTTCTCTGACTTGAACCTTGAGGACAAGGTTCCAAGGGTGGTAGTTGGGGGTATTGATAAACCACGAAGATCTCACTGTGTTTCTCGGCCGAATAAAAAATATTTGGATTAATTCAAGTCTGTAGAGTCTTTATTTCAGTTACAGTCCCACTCTGCTTTTAAGTCCTATTATTCTGTTAGTTGGTTATTTCTACTTCCATGATTTAATTTATGTTAATGCACGATAGTTGTGGTCGTAAATTAAGGAAGGGTGGTTAGATAAAATATGTATTTAAACTCTTTCAATGAAATAGAAAAAGGACAGAAAATTTATCCCAAACTGTGTGGTTTGTTCTCACCCGAAGAGTACATTTTATCCTTGTTTCAAGGGCGTTGGCTGGGACCTAACAAGTTAAAATGTTGAAAAGAAAATACGAATGATGTATTTTATCAAAGAATGAATGGATAAGATTTTTTGACTTTTTAATAGTATTATTACTTAATGTGCCAAATTTTTTTCATTATTTTTTTTTAAAATTTTATGAGGCACGATCGAATTGGGTCACTCAAATGTCGGGTCGCGGGTCGAGTAACGCGCAGGTGAAACTTGATCGGGTGCGGGTCAGCAGAAAAAAAATAACTTTTTTCATGAATTAATTATTTTGAAATATTAATATTAGTTATTTTATGTCCAAAAATGATCATATATATAAAGTTTTAATACAACAAAAAGAACAAACAAATGAAATAAAAGTAAAAACTTATTTTTTTTTTAGAAAAAAAATAAAATTTTAAAAATACTATAGGGTCGGGTTGGGTTTTAATATCAAACTCGTTGCCCAACCCGAAAAATTTCGGGTCGGGTGAAAAATTTGTAAATTTTTTTGGATCCGCACGGGTCGGGTTGAGTCACGTCGGGTCGAGTCGGGTCATAGATTGACCAGATCCTATGAATACCCCTACATCCACAATTAAATGTAAGGAGTTTATCTTACACGAGGATTGTGGGTAAATGAATTTGGACTTTGAAAAAGTCATTCTTATTTAACGTTTTTAAATTTTTTTAATTTTGAATTGATATTTTTATTGTATTTTATTAAATATGAAATTAATTAAATAAATAAATTTAAAATTATAATCAGTTTTCAAACTTTTGGTCATTTGCCTACTCTATTTAAGGAGAAAATCTTGGTGCAACAGTGGTACCATGTCATCCATGCAACAAGCCAATCATCATTTGCCACGCGTGCTAAAAAGTCAAAAAACAACTAAAAAATAGGAAGAAAATTAAATATGTTATTTTTTAATTGATTGGTGGTACCACGTCCACGTCACGTCATCCATAACACAGTTGCACCAAAGATTTACTCATATTTAAGGGTATATAAATTTTTTGGCCAACTGTCGACCCGACCCAGTCCAATATGCTCGGGTTTGAAAAAATTAACTCACATTTGAGTTAACCCGATTAGACCAAGTCACTGGTTTCATTTTCAAACTCGATCTGTATTTATTATAATAAAATTGGTAATATTTTCTAAAATTTTCAAACTCTGTATTTTTTCTCTGACGATCCAACCGATACCTACTCAAATTTAATAATATAAATTATTCAATTCGACGCGTCAACACCCCCAAGTCTATTCACGAGTTTTCTTTTGAAACTGACTGTAGAGTGTAGACGGTAATGCCGATGACGCTTGAAACTGAAAGTTGACAGAAGAAACAAACCTCTTCCGAGGCAGACCCCATTTCACCGGATTCACCGGTTTCCGGTTGAGATATATTTTATATTAAAGGTATGATTTTCTCTGGACCCTTGGATTTTTTATTTTGAAACAATCTAAACCATTGGATTCGGTCAAGCAAAGTTTGGTAGATCACAATAATTAAAGAGAGTGAAGTGAAGAATCAGATTCAGAAAGCAGAAAACACCAAGTCAATCTTCTCTTCATCAGATCCTCTCGTTAACTTAACTGTATCCTCCGTTGACTTCGATTAGCATCTCAACTACCACCGCTCGTATTTCTGCTGCAGGAGTAAAGCTAAAGCTGATCTTTCACTGTAAGTAATTTTACTGGAGCCACCGGTTCCATTTTTGTTTTAATCTCGAATCTCGCCGCTAAATAATCAGATTCAAATTTAAACGAAATATGTAAAATCTATATTCAAAAACTCTTTATCTGACTATCAAATACCGAACCACACGTTAGGGGTGACACTGGTTCCACTTGTTCATCGGTGTTCACTCATTCATTCCTAGATCCGCTCTTTGGTTATTTTAGTAACACCAAAAAAAATAAGAAGCTATTGTTTCCTTCCGAATTAATCTCTCTTTTTGCTATTCTCTTTTTCAGGTTTGCTCCAGTTGAAAATGGCCCTTATTATTGTGTCTATTACTGCAAAGGTTTTAGGTCATTTGGCTGGTGCTATACCACAGACATTTATTGATTTGGGTAATTACAAGAGCAACTTTGAGGATCTGATGAAAGAAGCTGAAAACCTGAAGCTTGCCTGTGAGGATTTGCAGCACAAGGTTGATGATGCTAAATATAATGGGGAAGAGATTGAACAGAGTGTTGAGAAATGGCTGATTAGTGCGAACTTGATCATTGCTGAGGCATGTAAGCTTATTGAAGATGAAGAGAAAGCAAAGAAGCAATGCTTCATGGGGTTGTGCCCTAATCTGAAGAATCGCTATCAGCTTAGCAAGAAAGCTGCGAGGGAGTTGAAGGCTATTGCTGGACTCCAGAAAGAAGGGAATTTCGATAAAGTTTCTGTCTGTAACAAACCAGAAGGCACTTCTCCTATTTATAGTGAAGGCTATGAGGCTTTTGAATCAAGAAAATCCATCTTGAATGATACATTGGATGCATTACGCAATCCCAATGTCAACATGATTGGGCTGTGGGGCATGGGTGGTATAGGCAAGACAACGTTAGCGCGTATGGTTTTTCACCAGGCCAAGAAGCAGCAGCTCTGTGATGAGGTGGTGTTTGTAGAGGTATCGTGCTCTCCTGATGTGAAAAGGATTCAAGGAGAAATAGCGGGTCAGCTAGGTCTGAATTTCTTTCAAGAGAGTGAATCTGAAAGAGCGATGATGCTATGTGGCCATTTGAAGAAAGGAAAGAAGATCCTTGTTGTTTTAGATGATATTTGGACAAGTCTTGATTTAGAGAAGGTGGGAATTCCCTTAGGAGGTGATCACAAGGGATGTAAAATAGTGATGACATCGAGAAGTCAAGATGTTTTGGCAGATGGGATGCATTGTCAAAAGAATTACCAATTTTCCATTTTAAATAAAGAAGAATCTTGGAGCCTTTTTAAAAAAATGGTAGGAGATTGTTTTGATGACCGTGAATTGCAATTGACCGCCGGTCAGATTGTCAATGAATGTGGAGGTTTGCCTCTTGCCATTGTAATAGTTGCAAGGGCATTAAGAAATAAGTCGTTTGCTGAATGGAATGATGCTTTACAGGAATTGAGGTCTTCTGCCGAGAAATTCAAGGGATTGGATGCACTAGCGTATTCAAGTATTGAGTTGAGTTACAATTATTTGATAGATCAGGAAGTCAAGACAACTTTTTTGCTTTGTGGTGTATTGAAACATTCCTACTATGCTCATATTATGGACCTGTTGAAATATGGATCAGGTTTTCATATATTTAAAGGTACTCATACTATGCAAGAAAGACGGGATAGAGTATATGCATTGGTCCATAAACTCAAAGACTATGGTTTGTTGCTTGATGGTCCTAGTGAAGACTGGATTTGCATGCATGACCTTGTTCACGAGGTTGCAATATCAATTGCTTCCAGGGATCGTAAGGTATTTATGGTGAGAAATGATGTTAAGATTGAATGGCCGAGTGAGGATGTCCTTAAAAACTGCCCTGCTATCTTCTTTCTTGATTGTAAACCTGGGAAGCTTCCTGAAGGATTGGAATATCCCAAAATTGAATTTTTCTGTATGAATCCCAGTGATTCTTTTATTGAAATTCCTAATAATTTTTTCAAAGGGATGTCAAAACTAAGAGGTTTAGCATTGTCCAAGATGCAGCACTTGTCACTGCCATCATCATTTCATCTCCTGTCAAACCTTCAAACATTATGTCTGGATCAATGTGAATTGGGAGATACAGCCATTATTGGGAACCTGAAAAAACTTGAAATCCTTACCTTTGTCAATTCTGACATTCAGCAGTTGCCGAATGCAATAGGTCAATTGAGTCACCTGAAGTTGTTAGACTTGAGTGATTGTTCGAAACTAGAAGTTATTCCGCCAAATCTTATATCAAGATTATCCCGGTTAGAAGAACTGTATATGGGCAATACTTCCGTCAAATGGGAGTTTAAAGGACTCAATGTGGAAAGAAGTAATGCTAGCCTTCAGGAGTTGAAGTATTTGTCTCATCTGACCACCTTGGAAATTTCAATTCCTGAGACCATGATTCTTCCTAAGGGATTGTTCTCCAAAAGGCTGGAAAGGTACAGAATATTCATAGGAGATGAATGGGACTGGTCTGGTAAGTATGTGAATAAAAGAGCGTTGAAACTCAAGCTCTATTCCAACATGTACGTGGATGAGGTTATCATGCAGTTGAAGGGAATAGAAGAGCTGTATTTGGACGAAGTGCCAGGTATCAAGCACGTGCTTTATGATTTAGACAGAGAGGGTTTTCCACAATTGAAGCATCTCCAAGTCCAAAATAATCCTTTCATTTTATATATTGTTGACTCAACAGC
The DNA here is from genome assembly GCA_019454045.1 of Zanthoxylum bungeanum. Taxonomy (NCBI): domain Eukaryota; kingdom Viridiplantae; phylum Streptophyta; class Magnoliopsida; order Sapindales; family Rutaceae; genus Zanthoxylum; species Zanthoxylum bungeanum. Next base: position 33,449 of record SKCR01044781.1, read on the forward strand.
ATGGGTGCGTTGTAATGCCCTCCCTCTTTTGGAGTCGCTGTTTCTTGAGAACTTGATTCACTTGGAGAGGATATGTCAGGGTCTACTTACTGCAGACCGTTTCTGTAAATTGACAACCATAAAAGTGAGAAACTGTGATAAATTGAAAAACATCTTCTCATTCTCCATTGTCAGAGGCCTTCCACTTCCCCAAATTCAAACGCTTAATGTGATTAAATGCAAGAATATGAAAGAGATTTTCACTGTTGGAAGAGAAAATGCTGTTGGCTTTAATGAAGTGGACAAGATTGAGTTCAGTCAATTACGCTTCTTGACTCTAAAATTTCTTCCCCAGCTCTCAAGCTTCTACTTTCAAGTAAATCCATCTGCTACATCACAAAACATGCTCGATGAATTGACAACTCATACGTTGCCCGATAAAGTCATTCTGGAGGATGAACTTGATACTCTCATGCCAAATGAACATGATAATCTCATACCATTATTCAGTGAAAAGGTACCTTTCCCTCTACCATTTATTATTTATAGTAAAAGGAGTTGAGAAGAGGTAAAATAAATTTCCAGCCAAGATTAATAATCGATCCATTTTTAGTCTCGGTAAAGTCCATCTTATTCGAAAGTCTCGTTTCTATAGTGGATCAATTCATTAACATACCATTTAATCATTTTTTTAATTGATATAATGACAACAAACCCTTATTGCAGCTCGTGCAATTGAATCAGATGCCTTATTTTTAATATCAACAATTAAGAATTGTTTTCCCTTGGTGCATCAAAAAATAAATCTCCTTATGTCATTTGAGGATTCGATATTTTAGTTATTATTTGATTTATCATACCGTAAACTGCCCTTTCTAAATAGTTTTGAAGAAGAAAAAGAACTTTCGTTGGTCCATGGCATGACTTATGTAATTCCATGAACACAATTCGTTTATTCTGCCTTATTATTGATCATTGTAAAAGATAATGGGAAAGAATTTATTATTCAATAGCTATGGTTACATATTTATATACATATGCTATAGGCTAATAAGGAAAGTTAAATGCTAATAAGGAAAGTAACCTAATTAGGAATCTACACTAATTAGGTTATTACAATCTGTAACAAATCTTGAAATCTGTAACACTCCCCCTCAAGCTGGAGCATAAATGTTAATCATGCCCAGCTTGTTACAAAGATAGTCAACCCGGGCCCCATTTAAAGCTTTAGTGAGAAGATCTCCTAATTGTTCTCCTGTCTTCACGTATCCCGTGGATATCAGCCTTGTTGTATTTTTTCTCGAACGAAATGGCAGTCGATCTCAATATGCTTAGTTCGCTCATGAAATACAGGATTTGATGCAATATGGAGGGCAGCTTGGTTATCACACCACAACTTAGCTGGCATTGTAATCTTGAGACCCGCCTCAGTTAAGAGTTGATAGATCCATATAATCTCACATACAAAGTGCCATAGCCCGATACTCTGATTCAGTACTCGAACGTGATACAACGTTCTGCTTCTTACTCTTCCATGCAACCAAATTCCCTCCAACAAAGACACAATAGCCTGATGTAGATCTTCTGTCTATCTTTGAACCTACCCAATCAGCATCTGAGAAGCACTCAATATGAGTGTGTCCATGATTCGTATATAAAATACCACGTCCAGGAGCCCTTTTCAAGTAACACAAAATATGTTCTAAAGCTATCCAGTGATGAACTGTTGGTGACGACATAAATTGACTCACAATGCTAACTGAATACGCAATATCAGGACGAGTCACAGTAAGATAATTCAACTTCCCAACAATCGCTGTACTTACTCTCGGATCTTCAAATAGTTCATCCTCCTTTGTACGTAACACATCAGGAGGTATCTGGCTACGATATGGTGTAAGTTGCACATTGTGAATCATTGGAGTACTTGATGGCTTTGCCCCTAATTTTCCTGTTTCAGTCAATAAGTCAAACACATATTTCCTCTGAGAAAGGAAAATGCCTTTGTTGCTTCTTGTAACTTCAACACCCAGAAATACTTTAGCACCCCTAAGTCTTTAGTGTGAAACTGAGTATGAAAAAAAGACTTCAGAGATGAGATTCCCACACTATCGCTTCCAGTGATTACAATGTCATCAACATATACAACTAACACAATGATCCCGCCTCCCGTTTGCCTATAAAAGACTGAATTATCAGACGTACATTTCCGCATTCCAAACTTCTCAACTGCCTGACTAAACTTGCCAAACCAAGCTCGATGACTTTGTTTTAAACCTTGATATCAAGTTGATGCAAAGGCCAATTATAGGTGGCTGCTAAAGAGATAAATAACCTGACAGAAGTTAATTTAGCAACAGGAGAGAAAGTGTCAGCATAATCTACACCTTAAGTTTGAGCATAGCCTTTAGCAACCAAACGGCCCTTTAATCGAGCTACTGATCCATCAGGATTGACCTTAACTGTGAACACCCATTTGCATCCAATAGGTCGTTTCCCTGGAGGTAAATCAACCAAGGTCCAAGTACCATTGTCTTCCAAGGCAGTCATTTCCTCCAGCATGGCATTGCGCCATCCAGGATGAGACAAGGCTTCACGAACAGTTTTAGGAATAGTGATAGAATCAAGTGATGCAACAAAGGAATAAGAAGATGGTGACAGTTGATGATAAGACACAAAAGAGGAAACAGGATAAGTACAGTGGCGCTTACCTTTGCGGAGAGCGATAGGAAGATCATCATCGGATACAGGATCAGATGTTGAAGAAGCTGGTGCAGGACATGGATCAGGAGGGGGGGCTTGGTGAGAGCAGGGTCAGAAACTGGTATGGACGAGGTGATAGTGTAGATGAGCCAATCATCATCCTCCCCCTGACGGGTTGAGAACAGATGGAGAGAAATACGGTGTTTCTTCCAGAAAAGTGACATCAGAAGAGATGAGGTATTTATGAAGGTCAGGACAATAACACCTATATCCTTTTTGCAGACGAGAATATCCAAGAAATACACACTTTAATGATTTGAGATCTAATTTTGTGATATGTGGACGAACGTCGCGAACAAAACAAGTGCTACCAAATATCCTAGGTTCAATAGGAAACAATGATTTGGTAGGAAAGAGGGTACTATAAGGAGTCTCACCACGAAGAATTGAGGAAGGCATGCGATTAATCAAAAAACATGCCGTGGAAACTGCATCAGCCCAAAATGTTTTAGGAACCTGCATTTGGAATAAAAAAGCTCTTGCTGTTGCAAGGAGATGTCCGTTCTTTCGCTCGGCTACTCCATTTTGGGACGGGGTATCGACACAAGATGTTTGGTGAAGAATCCCATTCTGAACCATATAAGTCTGAAAAGAAGCGGACACATATCTTTGGCATTATCACCACGTAATGTATGGACCGAAACATTAAATTGAGTTTTAACCTCAGCACAAAAAGCACAAAAATGAGTAAACACCTCTGAACGACTTTTCATTAGATATAACCAAGTCATACGTGAATAATCATCAATAAATGTTACAAAGTAATAAAACCCAGCTTTAGACAGGATTGGACAAGGACCCCAAACATTAGAATGAACTAACTCAAAAGGAAAATTGGCTCTTTTATTGACTCTTGGACTTGAACTAAGACGATGGTGTTTCGCAAACTGACACGACTCACAATCTAAGGAAGATAACCGACTGAACTGTGGACACAACTTCTTAAGCAAAGGAAGAGAGGGATGCCCCAACCGACAATGCGCCTGAAATAGAGATGTAACTCCCGAGCAAGCAATAGATCTAGGTATCTGGGTGTCAAGAACGTAGAGGCCTCCTGACTCATGTCCTTTACCAATAATCTTATTCGTCATAAGATCCTGAAATAAACAATGATCAGGAAAGAATGAGATACAACAATTAAGTGTGCGGGTAATCTGACTGACAGAAAGCAAATTAAAAGATAATTGAGGTAAATGAAGAACATGTGTTAAAGGAAGCAGTGAGGATGGATTAGCTGTGCCAGACCCAAGAATAGAAGATGAGGATCCATCCGCGAAAGTGACATTAGAAAGGGACCTATGCGATTGAAAGGTAGAAAGGAGACTAGAGTTACCTGTCATATGATCTGTGGCACCAGAATCAATAACCCGTTTGGAGGAGGTGGAAACAAGACATGCACTAGATTTACCTGAATCAGCAATTGCAGTAACAAGAGTGGAGGAAGAGTTCAATGATTCTTGGTACTGAGAGAACTTGGCAAATTCATCTGCAGAGATAAGTACAGACTTCTCGGATGCATCAGTAGCGGATGCCACATGAGCTGAGTGAGCTTTCTGATATTTATTGTGGATTTTCCTGCAATCTTTCTTCATATGGCGTGGCTTATGACAATAACGACACACAATTCCACTTGGATTTGATGCATGAGATTCAAAAGTATTGGTTCCATCACCCCGGTGATAAGAGCGTCCAGGCTCATAATTTTGGCTCACAAGAGCACTATTATACTGAACAGGAAGAGTGCCTTCTGTGCGAAGTATTCTGCTAAATACATCATGTAAAGAGGAAATCTCAGAACTCGAGAGTATCTGAGACTTTGCAGTCTCAAGTTCAGGAGGGAGACCGGCTAGAAAGCTCATAATTGCCATCTGTTCCCGTTGACTTTGTTGAACTTTCACATCAGGACTAAATGGCAGTAACATATTAAGCTCTTCATAAGTTTTCTTAAAATCCATAAAATAAGTAGTAAGAGACCGATCTTGCTTTTCTGCACGATAAAAAGCTTTGCATACTTCATAAATTCGAGAAATATTCCCTTTCCCTGAATATAAAAATTCGAGATAATCTAACAGTTCCTTGACATACTCACAATGATTAATCAAACCAATGACCTCACTATCAATAGAATTACGAATATGCAAAAATAACCGAGCATCCTCTCGTAGCCATGTCTGTCTGGACTCATCATTAGGTGGATCATTGGTCATATGATGGTCCTTATCAATACTCCGTAAGTACAAACGAATAGTCTTACTCCAATCCATATAATTAGAGCCATGGAGCTTGTGTTCCGTAATTTTAGACATTACCGGAATCATATCAGAAACAGTTACGACCTTTTTTTCACTCATAGTTCAACACACAAAAAGTAAATACTGAAATTGAAATAATAGATCAAGCAGAAAATGAGAAACCAGAGGCTGCAGATCGACAGGAAAAATGAATAACAGAACCTGATGTGTGAGAGCGACAAAACGGAGAGGGTATGACCTCGATCAATCACAGAAAGGCCGAACTCGTGGTGGCGCTCCTCCCTAAGCCGGCGGTGACTATAGACGACTCTCCGAAGATGGTGGCCCAAACCAAAAGGGGATGAAACCCTAAACCCTAATCTGCCAAAAAGAAAAAAAAATGCAGACAACCCAAACTGAAAATTTTGTTTCCAGATCCAGAATCCTTTACAAAAGCCCTGATACCATGTAAAAGATAATGGGAAAGAATTTATTATTCAATAGCTATTGGTTACATATTTATATACATATGCTATAGGCTAATAAGGAAAGTTAAATGCGAATAAGGAAAGTAACCTAATTAGGAATCTACACTAATTAGGTTATTACAATCTGTAACAAATCTTGCAATCTGTAACAATCATCTATCATATCGATTAGTTTTTGAAAGAATTCCTACCTAAGATAATAAGTTCGTGGGTTTGGTCTTACCTCACTATCAAGAAACAAAATAATACTTTAATATCCAAGTTTAACTCATGTGTAGCTCGCTTTTTTTTTTTGGGTGTGAAGCGGTGCTATATGAAAATACCCAACAAGCATTAGTTCGCCCAAAAAAGAAGGTAATGTAGCATCACCTTCCAATATGACTACTGTCATACTCTAGTCTTGTCTTCGGTCCCCTTCCTTGCTCTTAACGTCTTTTATGCATACCTCTTCTGGTTGATCTATGTCATACTATAGTCGCTAAGATGATACATTCTGGCTAGTAGGGTGGGCGTGGTTCGGTTTTTGCTAAAAACCGAACCAAACCATATTTTACGGTTCGGATTTTTTACCTCTCAAACCAAACCATTAAATAACGGTTTGGTTCAGATTGAAAATTTTTTAAACTAGCGGTTTACGGATTGGTTCGGTTCGGTTTACGGATTATTATATTTAAAATAAAATTTCATCCACTTAAGTGAAAAAAAATAAAAAAATAATAACTAGTCTATCCAACAATTGATATGAAGTGTTAGGGTGTAAGCTGTGACTCCAGGGAACATATGCACTCCATAAATGATTGAAAAAAGAGGCACAATTAATTGTATTTTTTAAAAATTATCTCGAATAATGATGCTACCATCATTCTAATTAAGAGACAAATCCAACATCTTACTTTCAAGAATAATGATGCTATCATAAAACAAATAAATTGAAGAATAAAAGTATTAACAAATAAATATATTAACAAAATTTAAGAATAAAATTATTAACATACTAATAAAAAGAAAACATAGAATAAAATTAAAAGAAAAATACAAATTTTTTTATAAAAATTTATATTTTTTTAATTATAACGGTTCGGTTCAGTTTAACAGGTGCGGTTCGGATTAGGTCCTGAACCGAACCGTAAACCGTTTGGGGTGGGCCAATCCGAACCACAAACCGAACCGTTAGGAAAAAAACCGTAAATTCGGTCCGGTTTGCGGTTTGGTTCGGTTCGGTTCGTCGGTTTTTTTTGCCCACCCCTGCTGGCTAGCTAGCAGTGCACATGCTACATCATAAGTGTTGTAATTATGGGTGAAATCATGTAATTAAGGGTCGATCTAATTTCTTTTTCTAGAGTAGTCTAATGGTTATATAAAGTCCATGCTTGTACAGTTTTTATTGATTCAATAGAAAAAGAGGATTCCTTCTATTTTTACATGGTATCAGAGACAAATCGATCATAGGGCTTTTCCTTTTCTTTTCTGCACGAGTCAGCAGACTGCTTCAACGCCGCCGCTACCGCTTATGCATGGCAAAAAAGCCCGGGCCCGTGATAAAAAATCGGACAAATGCCATATAAGAATAAATTTTGAATCAGCAGAGGGATTTTGTCCTAACTTGGCTTGGTGGTACTACTATGGTGGCTTAAATACCATATAAGGACCTTGGTTCCTTTGTTCGAGTCATCATAAGGGCAAATGCCACTCAATATGCCATAGTAGATCTCCGGATCACATGGATGAGAGTCGGGCATGCTCAACAACCATGCCCACGTGGGTGAGGCTTTCTACGAGGACAAAATCGTGCGAGACCGTTAGGAAAGCAGCGTTCAGACACCTCCGTCGGATACCCAAAGTGGACAAATGACCTCGTAAGAACGGGGATGACAGAAAAACACATCTTCACTACTATACACCCCAACATAATGACATTGCTGAATGTAAAAACAGACAACTCATTGAGACAACCCGTACGTTGTTAATCCATTAGAGAATCCCGAGGAATACAAGAAATTAGTTGGGGAGCCATTGGATGATTTGGACGATACAAGAGGTTAAGTGGGAGTTGCACTATCTTACAATTACTCGACCAACTATTTCATTTGCTGTAAGTGTGCTTAGCTAGTTCTCGCAAACTCATTGTGAAAGTCATTGAGATGTTGTTATACGCATTCTCAGATATATCAAAAGGACACCGTGACAAGGATTGTTATATGAAGAGAAGGGACATACTCAAGTAATTGGGTATTCTGACGCAGACTATGCAAGTTCTCCCTCAGACAGACGCTCTACTATAGGATATTGTGTTTTAATTGGAGGTAATCTAATCTTTTGGAAGAGTAAGAAATACGATGTCGTCGCTAGATCTAGCGCAGAAGCAGAATATCGAGCCATGACCTTAACCAACATGTGAGTTGATATGGTTATAGCAGTGGTTACATGAATTAAAGTTTGGAGGCAGTGCGCAAATGAAGCTAATTTGTGATAATCAGACAACACTGCATATTGCATCTAATCTTTTGTTAAGAGGACCAAACGCATAGAGGCGGATTGTCACTTTATCTGGGAGAATTTTATTAGGATGTATAGTGACTAGTTTTATCAACTCATAAGGTCAATTAGTGAACATCCTTATCAAGTCTCTTCGAGGTCCTCATATTGACTTTATCTGTAACAAGCTTGGTGCATATAATTTATATGCTCTATCTTGAGGGAGAGTGTTAGAATTAAGAAAATATCTCTGGGGTTATGGTAATATTTGAGATTTGATTATGTAATTATGGTTGAAATCATATAATTAAGGGTAGATCTAATTTCTTTTTTTTAGGATAGTCTAATGGCTATATAAAGTCCATGCTTGTACACTTTTTATTGATTCAATAGAAAAAGAGGATTCCCTCTATTTTTTCAATAGGCACATTGGGAACATAGATAATTATATTATGGCCATACACATACAAAGTGAGAGCTACAAAATGCCATTCCTCAGGTTTTATTTGTAAAGTTTATACTCCTTGGTAATTGAAGCCCATAGTTCATACAGGCTTGGTTCTGCTCTTCAAATTAGGAGGAATATTTTTTTTTCCTTAATTAGAATTGAGAAGTTGAATGTTAGCTTATAACAGAGACATGAGAGATTCTTAACCCTTATGCATGTCATATTTCAACGATTAAAATTATTACTGGTTTAATCTATATGATAGAAATTGAAACAAGAACTATTTCTGCAGGTCTTGTTCCCTAACTTGGAAACCTTGGAACTTTGTGCAATTAGATCTGTAAAGATTTGGTGCAACCAATTTGCAGCGGTGTGTTCTCAAAATCTAACCCGCTTGATTGTGCATGGCTGTGAGAAATTAAAATATCTATTCCCATCTTCCATAGTTAGAAACTTTGTCCAGCTCAAACACCTTGAGATATGCTACTGTAAGGCACTGGAGAAGATTGTTGGAAAGGAAAGAGGAGAAGAAGCAAAAGCCACGTTTGTCTTCCCAAAAGTAACTTTCATGAAGCTTTGGAATTTATCTGAACTCAAAACGTTTTATCCTGGGATACATTCTTCAGAATGGCCGATGCTAAAAAAGTTGGAGGTATATGGTTGTGACAAAGTAAAGATATTCACTTCAGAATTTCCTAGATTCCATGAATCTAGTGAGGAGGGCCATTTCCATATTCCAACAGAACAAGCCCTCTTCTCGGACGAAAAGGTACGCCACATTTTCTTTTCTTTTGTTTACACATTTTTAAAGTTTTATTAAATAGAGTGATAACTGTTTTGGTGCGCCGACTGACAAGAATGTTCATTCATATTATATGACATATCTCTAAATATTTAGGTCATGTTCTATTGGCAGGAAATAAGGGGGAGGAAAGGAAATTAATGGTTACATATATGGGGAAGAAATTTGAATTCCAATAGCTTCTCTCAATTTGTGGAATTTGGGTAAATAAGGAATCTAAATAGAAATACCTCTCTCAATAAATATAAAAACCTTCTAGTATTATTTATGTTAAAGTTTTATATTAATTAATTTATTTTTTAGTATTTAATTATTTATAATAATTAATTTATTATTACAATATTTAAAAGGTATAGTATTCATTAGATTGAAAGAATAAGAGGTATTCTTCTCTAATTTTGTTATGATTGGATATAGAATAATATTTATAATTTTGCTTCGTAAAATATCAATTTTATAATATTTAAATTTATTTTTCATAAATTATTTATTGTTATTTTTTAATAATTATTTTAATGATTATTTATTATTTTTTTAATCAAAAGATTTTATTTGTAATTTAACTCATTTTGTGTGATATTATTACTTAAATAACATGTAATTGTCAATTTATTATGAGATACTATTTACAGCAATATAAATATTATCTTGATTATTTTTTTATAACGTGAGCAAAATTATTTTTATTGATTAATAACTTAATTAGAAATTTATTTAGAACTATTAAAGTTAATTATATTTGTTAAATTAATTATTAATAACATTGAATAAAACATAATTTAATGATTTATTTATTAATAATTTATTTCCTAGATTAATTAATTTATAGAGCCATGATTTTTATGTAAATATAAATATTTAATAATAAATATTAGCAGTTTAGTATATAAAAAAAGTAAACTTGTTAAAAAAAAAATATTACTTCTATTCATCCTCCCTTCTTCTCTTATTTCTTTCCCTCTCAAACAGTATGTTTGATTGATAGGAGTGTAGAGAAAATGAGAGGAAAGGAGAGGAGAGGAGATGAGGAAAAAGAATAATGTAATTAATTCCATTTGGGTTGTGCATGGAATTTGAGGAGAAAGAAATTATAAATTAATTGATTTTAATTTTTATTTGGATAAGTTAATTTCTATAGGAGTTCAAATTCATTCCACGTTTGTTTGGTTAAACAAAGGAAATGAAAGGAATTTGAATTTCTTTCATCTCCTCCCTCATTTTCATTTAAGAGAACATGCTTAAGTTCCCCCGGGTTGTTAAAAAAAAGGAACCGAAACCGAAAAAAATGCAAAGGAAATTGGAAAAAAAAAACCAATTTCACTAAGGTGATTCGGTTTAGAATTGGTTTAGAATTACTGAACCGATGATACATGCCCACCCCTAAGCTTTATGATTGGGTTTAACTAATTATTATAATTGCTCATCAGCATGGGAAATTTTTTGTAATTCAAAATAACACTTGGCATCTCTATTTTTTTTTTCCCTTTTTTAGTTTTTGTTGACCATGTGTTTGTTTTGTTTAGGTTTTCTTTTCAAAATTCGCTAATTGAACAAAACTTTCTTAGGGAATACTTATCACATATATACTCAAAAATATTATTTGATGAGGAGGTAGAAAGAGATGAGTATGAAAATGTTTATTTTTTCGGCTTTTCCTTTGGTCCAAAATTTAGGACGTTATGAGAATGGAAAACTAGGGAAAATCTTATAGCATATTACTTTTCTTTGTGCCACATTAGTTCATCTATGGCCTGATCCTCAATTCAAACCTATATATTGTGTAAAAGTTTGATGGAACTCTAATCTGCTTTTGTCCCATTGATGTTTTAGGTTAAATCCAACTTGGAGGAACTGAAATTGAGTGGAAAGGACATCTCCATGATATATCGGGGCCAGATTCCAAAACACCTTTTTCAAAACCTTAAAATTCTGGAGGTGCTGAATGATAAATCAGAAAACTTTCCAATTGGCTTCCTCAAGGGATTTCACAATCTAGAAAAGCTTGAGCTAAGATGTAGTGCATACAAAGAGATATTCTCAAATGGGGAGGTTGAGAAACATTCAGGGATGCTTACACAGATTAAAAGTTTAAAGCTGTGGGAACTTTCTGGTCTGATGTATATGTGGAAACAAGACTCCAACCTTGACTTATTTGTCCAAAATCTTGAAATTCTAGAAGTATGGTGGTGTGAGAATTTGATAAGTCTATTGCCATCCTCAGCATCTTTTAAGAACCTAACAACTCTGGAAGTATGGTACTGCCACCGATTGATGAACCTAGTAACCTCATCCACAGCCAAAAGTTTGGTGTGTCTCATGAAACTGAGGATAGATAGTTGTAAAATGATGACAGAAATAGTATCAAAACAGGAAGATGTTGGAGAAGATGAGATTGTTTTCAGCAAATTGAAGTGGGTGTCACTTGAACGTTTAGAAAATCTCACAAGCTTCTGCTCCGGCAATTACAACTTAAAATTTCCATATCTGGAAGATTTGTTTGTGATAGACTGCCCCAAGATGAAGATTTTTGCTTGCAGAGTCATAAGCACACCAAGGTTACGAGAGGTACGACAGAATTGGGGACTAGATAAAGGGTGTTGGGAGGGTGACCTAAATACAACCATGCAGCAGTTGCATAGAAATAAGGTATGACTTACATGCTGTTGCTGTTTTTAATTGTTTTTTGCACTTTGTAATGCAATTTTAATGACAAAACTTAAGTGCCTGTCTCTAGATATTACCCTCTATCATCATGACATCGTCTTATCTTTTTTATTTTTTATTTTTGACGTTGGTAAAATAGCTTTTGGATATAATGTCCATCTCTCAAATATGTCCAAAAAGTGCCACTGTTGGAGTACAATGTAGGTGGTGGATTGTGTTTAGATAATGAAAAATTGAATCAACTGGAGTAGGTGGTTAATTTCCATACAGTGAGTAGTAATAACCAATCTGAACTGACCCAAAACACAATGTTTATTTTTACCCAAAGTGAACTGACCCAAAACACAACCAACCTAAAGAACAAAAGTAGAAGGATATCAGATATCAGTCTCTTAGCCAAAAATCTTACATCAAATTGACCTCTCATCGTGGCCTCATTTCTTTAGTCTTTAACTCTTTATCATTATTGTTGCTTTGAGAAATTGCAACCTTCATTCCAAGGGAGTAGTAACTTCTCAAATATGCTCAAAAGTTCCACAGATTTTTATACTTTTGAATCTAGTACCTTAACTCCCTGCACCTGTTTAGGTATTCAAAATAAGACTACAATAAACTTAGTAAACCAATTAAAATTTAATTGATGAGCTGGTGGATTAGATTGGATCGAATTCTGAAATTGATTAGAAGACCCAGTGGGATCTGTCGGGATTTTCATATAGAAATCTGTAGATAAAGATGCAATTGGATCTGCCAAAATATTGCATAGAAATCCGTCGATAATCAAGTTTCTCTTGCCCAAAAAGTATATATTGAGTGTTATTCCCATTCATTTAATAAAAAATGGCCCAACGCATGAGACTTCCTGTCCCGTGTTCTGGGGAGGATTCAATATGTATGCAGCCTTATACTTACTTTTTTGCAAAGAAGTTGTTTCCGCTACTCGAACTTGTGACCTTCAGGTCACAATGGAGTAACCTTACCTTTACATCAAGGCTCAACCTCTTATTCCTATTCATTTAATAATTAACTAAAAACTGAGCCCAAATCAAATACCCATTCTTCGAAATATGGCAAATACCGCTTTAATGTCTTAGCCCTATTACACATTGATATCTATAACAGCCTAGTATCACGGCCTTGACCAAATCGTGCGGCATTGGGAGTAGAACGGGAGTATTCTACACCCAAGCAGCCTTTGAAACCACTTCTGAAATTAGAGAAGAGAGAGCTATGAAATTTGCAAAGAGAATATGAATGGATGCTTGTTCTCATTACCTTCTATGAGACTTTGTTTATATAGACATCAAGTAAACTAACTGCCATAAGGTAGCTAAGCAATTAATACAGTGAATCCTACTATAATAGGAAACTATCTAGCTAATAAAGGAAATAGAATACATGAAGCTCCCATATATTATTTATGATGCATAGATCCTTTCCTAAGTAAGATAAGACAGCCTAAATAAGTCTCCAAGTAGCCCTAGATACCTCCATCCCACAATTAGGCAAAACTGCCCAAAATAAGGCATCCCAGCAAGCTCTCTACTGCAACATATGGGCTAGAATGCTCCCCCAAGGTTGGCCCAATACTTAGCCATATTGTTGGGCCACCAAAATAGGTCTGTAGCCACACCAAGAGTCGTCACGCATGGAGCAAACAAGTTGGGGTGTAACACTAGGCCTAACTACTACGATATATTGATGTACAGTTCTTTGTCTATCTTGTTGCAGCTGACACTATTGCCACCGATTGCCTCTCCTTCATTCTCCCATGCTGCAGCTACCACCGCCCACCAACTTTCCTCGAATCTCCCTGGCAACCGTAAAACACAGGTATAATTCATTGTTCTGTATATGGGACTTTCTTTACAAACAATAGTATGTTTTTTTCTACTTAGGCCAGTTCTTTTGTATAAATAAAGAAGTGGATGTGGTGTGCGATAGCTTCTTCCTGTAATAGAGCGTCCAAAGCAGCTTCGCCTTCACTATTAAATATTAAAAAGTCTGTTAATATTATCTTAATTATATTAAGCAGTTCTTATCTAGTTAATGATGTGGCTCCCCTTATGTGGAGTGATGTTGCCAAGTGACATCGCAATGTTAATTCTTTGCTTTAATTCCATTCAAGAAGCACTACGTGATTGCACCACATACTAGAATGTCATTTTATAAGTTGAGAAATGCCATCCTACAGAACAAGTTTGAAATATAAGTTGCTGTTGCTGTTGCTCTGTTCTATATAACCCTCTGTCCGCATGACCTCATATTTTTGTCTTTTGCTTAGTGGTGGTAAAATAGCAAGTGGAGGAGGTGTGGTAGCTTCTGAAATAGTCCCTAAAAGGTCATGCAGCTGAAACTGAACCAACAATGCTGCTGCAAATAGTAAATGAGTTTACCACTGCTTTTTTTTTTTTTTT